>JANHGC010003073.1:183583-198849 GCA_027560395.1 Boaedon fuliginosus | reverse complement strand
TCCGTCCCTCCCTCCCTCCCTCCCTTTCTTTCTTTCTCTTTCGTTCGTTCGTTCGTTCGTTCGTTCCTTTTCGGTTTTTCCCAGACAAATCCAGTGTAAAAGTGGCGCTGACGTGAGCGGCTGATTTCTGTGCAATAATAGGACAGACAATTCGCACGAAACCAATTATTATGCAAACCAAATAGAAATTAGCCTTTCAGGAAAGAAACTCTTAAATCGGCTATTAGGTCGCTTCCTGATGTATTATGCCAGCGTGGGCTCCACATCGCCGTAATCTCTATTCAAACTAGAGATGTACTCCGACAGCAGTCTTCTCCACCAACCTTTTTTCTTCCAAAAGAAAAACCCCTCAAAAAAAAAACCCCTTCTACGGCGGCTCCCAAATTTTAACCCCCGACGACGACGACTCTAGAGATTGAAACTTGCCCTCCCGGATGTACTCGTTTCCCAAACGGTATATCTGCACCAGAAAAGCAAACGCCGACCCAGAAGTTGGAGAGAGAGAAAGAGAGAGGCTTTGGTCCCGGTGGCCTGCGGCGGTCGCCTCTCTCCCCCCGCCCCCCCCTTCTGTCTTGCGCCCGCCCGCTCTCCGCCTGCCGCAGCCACTTGCCTGAGCTGCAGCCGCGATTCACTTCCCGCGTTGAAGTGACGTGGGCGGTGGGGAGGGCGGGCTTGGAGCGACAGCGGCGCAAGATGGCGGCCACCACGGGCTCGGGTGAGCGGGGACCGGTAGCCCAGGCCAGCTTGGGCCGTGAGAGGAAGGCGCTCCTCGGCGGGGAGGGGAGAAGGGGGGTTGGCGACTCTGCCGGGGGCTCGCTTCTCCTGCGAGCGGGGCTCAGGAGGCGTCCCCGCGGGCTCCCGACCAGCCGGGCTCGCCGGCTGGGTGTGTCTGGGGCCCGAGGGTCATGCTACCGTATAAGGAGGGCTGGAACCCATCTAGGCAACCAGCAGGGTGCTGGCAAGGAGAAGACACGAGAGCCTTCAGTCTTTACCGCCATCTAGTGGCCAGCCGTGTTTTGACAGCCCAGGCGTGGGAGCCGAACAGAGGGGCGGTGGCCCCGGGAGTCAGTATCCCGCAGGAATGGGCGAAGGGACGCCTTGGTTGAGGCTGGGGGAGAGGAGGATGGGCATCCTGTTGGTGTGGCAGGGGAGTCTATGGGGGGAGAGGAGGGAAGGGAAGAGGGTCTGGTGGTGGAGAGGGTTTAAGGAAGTCTCCTTTAACTGACAGCTTCCTTTTGTAGAGCTGGTGGGTTTCACTTTCAGCTCCCATCATCCCCTGCTGTATGGATGATGGGAGTTGGAGTTTGCCCGTTTGGATTGCACCAGAAATCAGAAAAAGCAGGTGGTTGGGATGTGGGAGAAGATGTATGCAAACTCTGGTAGCTTTTTGGAACTTCCATGTTCAGTAGCAATGAACATTGCAGGGTGGTGGAGGGTAAGGCCCAGGTAAGTGCCAGAGGGCTGCTTGCCTTTTCTGTGCCTTTCGATCATTGAACCCTGACTTGCATATATTCTCCACTGCCAATATTTGAATGGTTTTGGGAGCTCATCCTAATTGAATGTAAGAACCGCCGTTTAGATAGGGTTTTTTTTAGTAAGATCCTTGTAGGCTCCACTAGATGGAAGTTACTTTTTATCTTGAACCTAATGCACTTTGTCGTTCCCAGCATTAGTGTCTTAGGTACGCTGAGGTAAGATGAATTTTATGAATAAATAAATCCTAAACTATGTCAAAGATGGTTGGGGGGGCTGAAGGCTAAAACATATGAAGAATGGTTGCAGGATTTGGGTGAAAAGTGAAAAGAAGGACTAGGGTGACATGATAGCAGTGATCCAGTATTTGAGGGGTGCCATAAAGAAGAATTGGGTCAACTATTTTCCAAAGCACCAGAAGAACCAACAGATGAAAAGTGAACAAGGAGAGAAGCAACCTATAACCAAGGAGAATTTTCTTGACAGTAAGAAAAATCAACCAGTGGAACAGCTTACCTTCAGAAGTTTTGAATGCTCCAACACCAGATGCTTTTAGGAAGGGACTGGACAACCATTTGTCTAAAATGGTATAGGGTCTCCTGCTTAAGCAGGGAGTTGGATTAGAAGACCTCCAACTCTGTTATTATCACTCTGCAAAAGTGATAATCCTATGACAAAAGTGACAACTCCATGTTTTAGACATGAATTATAAATGTTGTTTGACAGATCTATGGTAATTGAAGAGATGATTGCGTGGAGAACCTTGTAGCTGGATAGGATTTCATCCTTGGTGGTTGTCTGTGTTCAAGCCAAGTCTTTAAATACTACTGGTTGCTTTCAGTTGGTTTTAAGAAGACACTACAGTCTTTGCTGGCTTGTTGTAAGCAACAGCGATTATGAGGACAATCTGGAGACTGTTGAGGTGTTTCCAGACAAGATTTCTATTCTACAACTGCTTATTCATTGAATTTGATGAGTATTCACATAACATTATATTCCAGTTATAATTTGTGACTTCCCTACAGCTTTTCCTGTCCCTGTTTATTATCAGAGAAAAAGAAGAAGCAGCCACCTGATATATTTTGCATATAACCACATAGTGGGGCAGTTCCTAGCTTAATTAAGAAAGGGTTGTCTCTGGGGAAAGTAATTACTCAGGTGGGTAGATACTACTGGTAACAAATTTGTGTAGAAAATTTTTCCAATTCAAAATTTTCCAGGAAACCTACATCTTTATCTACGGTATCTACAGTACAAAGTTTTAAACGTTACTGCCAGAAGTTGTAGTGATGGCTTAAAAGGATATTAGACAAATAAATGGAAGAAATTGTGCAGTATGTCTGGAGAATCAGATTTGGACAGCACTGATGTAGATCACATGATATTATGATTGAATAATTCTTGATAGGGTCTCAATGAGTTAATGGGTTCAGAAAGGACTGATGCCAAATAAAATGTTGAAAAACGTGTTCTACACAATACTTCATAAGAGTGAGTAACAAAAATGTTTTTGGCAAATTAAAAGCTTCCATCCCTAAAATGGAATTTCCTTGTGTTCTGTTGAAAAAGTGATCAAAAAAGGCTAGGGTGTAGAGATCTTTCTATGGAGATTATTGTTTCAAATGAGAGGGTAAATGGTAAATAAGATATTTCTAAAGCAGACATTTTTCAGTAAAACAGTCTGTGGCAACCCAGCATCTTTTGTCCTGATGTCTAAATAAGTGAAGTTATAAGAAATGCTAACATATTAACTATGCAGTCCTGTGAATGTTGACTCATAAATTCTATTTATTGAGAATTATTTTTCTGAAAATTCACAAGGACTCCAGCCTAATAAGGACATCCTTTATTCCTCAATATTAATATAGATAACTGACTTCTATGAGATTAGACTACTGTACTTGTCCTTTTAGGTTAAAACTGCGTACTGCAATTAGTTGATTGTCCCTCGAGACTAAACCATTTATTTACTATCTAATCCAGCTGGAATCCTCTCTTATACAAGAAATGTGAGAAATCACCAAGCTGTAGTTTATCCAAGAGCTTGCCCGTGCTGGGGCAGAAGAGGGAAGAAGCATCTTTTAGCTTCTTCTGATGTACTGTATCTTTAGAGAAAGAAGCTATTTTGTGGTCCTTAGTTTGGAGGAAATGATTGGTCATAGACTGGAACACATTTACATATATTGGAAGTGAACATTTCTGTCTAGTTCACATTTGTTAATGATATTCGTGTACCCAGTTGAACAAGTAACAAATCTTTCACTTGAGCTCACAAAAATTATTTTCTTTCTCGCATTTTAGTTTACAGTTTGAAATTTATATAAAAGAAATTAAGTGTAACTGGCAATTGTTCTGGTTTATAAAAGTCTTCTTTATAGTCTATTTAAGTGACAATTTTTTAAAAAAATCAAAAGATAAATACATTGCATTTAATGCTGATTTAACCACTTTGTTGTCAAAGCAATCTTAGGCCACTTTACAGTTTCTCTTCCCCCTGACATGAAGGAAATCAAGAATAGTTGCATCCTGTTTTTGATAGTGGCAATGGGGTGATGCCTGACATCTTTATTATTTGATTGTATTTATAGTGGACTTGATGAACAATACAGCAAAGATTGATCTGGATATCACTAAACATTTCTGCTCCCAACTATTGCCTTACCTTGTCCCCAACAACCTAGCCATAAAATAGCTGTCCATGGTTTGGTTTAAATGTAATGTGTCTGATTGAAGCTGACCTACTGATTTGATATAGCTGTCTTTGCTTTGCTCGTTTCTGATAAGCCATGCTTAGGATGTATGTTTTCCAAATGCATGAAGTTTTTAATTCATTTTAAAATCATTTTATTATACTACTGAATGTAATGTATTCCTGAACACAACCAAAATGACTGTTCTTTGGTTTTTACAATAAAGCACTATTCTTCAGAGTTCACAAGAATAGCATGTTCAAATCCTTCTTTGGCTTGTGCACTGTTCTGAAGTTCTATTTGCATACTGTTTTGATAATCCAAAACCCCCCTGACAAAGGAAGTAGCATACCATCCTAAACCTGTATGAACTTGTCTGAATGCTAAGATTAGCTATGGAAGCCCTCTGTCATGTGCCTGCCAATTAGATCTGTCAGATGGGTAGGGACAAAAGATAGGATCTGCCATCCCTATAACTATTTCTTAATGTGTTCTTAATATTTGAAGGTTTTATTCCACTGCTTTCTCTGTTATATTTCAGTGGTCTTAGTTTTTATTTTTATTTGTATCACATTTTTAGTTTGTTGTATTCTATACTTTTAGTTTGCAAAACTGCTTTGAGAATATCTTTCAAAAGGATATAAAAATATTGTTACATGATCAGATAGGTATTTATTACATTTGCATCTTACTTCTTTCCATGGATTTAATTCCTTCTCTTTTTATAATTCTTGCAAGATAAGATACTGTTAATGGCCAAAGATATGCTGTTTGTTTAATTCAGATTTATTTTATTTTATTTATTCGATTTATATCCCGCCTCTCTTCACCCATTTGGGGAACTCGAGGCAGCAATACTCGAGATCCAGTATTTTAACCACAGTATCACACTATATCTTAGGTTTCTCTGTCTGAGCAGATAATTCTGTTCAACAAAAATATATAGCATCAATAGCAATAATTTTTGAATGGGGAAATGAAAAAATCTTAAATTAACTCATAATACTACAATTGTTAGTATCAACATTCATTTCAGCAGTTCTGAAGTAATTTTATTGTTCTGGTCAAATGTCCTGCTTGGAGGTTATATTTTGGAAATGTCTTCCTACAAACCTACTGTTTCAGCAGCCACATTTGAAACACTGATACTTTAATTTTCAACCTTTGTGCCAACATACTGGACTTTGTTCATGATACAACTTTGCAGTACTGACCTAAAACTATATGACAGTGCACTATAGCAGTGGTTTATACACTAACTTGGATATTGATTTGTGATGCAGAAAGAGTTATGTTTGGCCCGTTTCATAAAATATTCTGATATGGGAAATCCAGCCCTTCCATCTTGTGAAGTGTTGATTGATTAATTGGTTATGTGCCATTAAGTAGGGATGAACTCTTAGGAACACATTGATAGATTTTCGCCATGACAACCTCTCCCTGATCTGGTCCTCTGCTGCTTGCAACTGCTCATCCGTTGCCAGTGTAACTGAGTCCAATTACCTTATCTCTGGTCGTCTTTCTTTTTCATTCCACTTTTTCCAGCATTTGAGGCTTCTCTAGGGAGCTACACCTTCGGATAATGGATAATTTTATCCTGGACATTTGTGCCTTGAGTGGGAACTCTGGGTTCATTTGTTTGATGATTCATTGGGGTTTTTTTTTTTGTTTTTTTGGTTTGTTTTTGGGTTTTTTGGCTGTCCATAGTCTTCTCAAGAATTTTCTTCAACACCAAAGCATCAAGATTCTTCATATCTTGCTTCTTCAAAGTTCACTTCCATGATTATCACAGGAAACACCATGGCTTGGGCGATTCTGATCTCTTTAGATATAGTTATCATAGAATCTGAATATCTTTTCCAAGATCATCATGGCTGCTCTACCAAGTGCTAACCTGCAATGTGTTTCTTGATTGCTTGTTCTTTTACTGTTGATGGTTGATCATAAAAGGCAGAAACTATCCAGTGTTTCAACATCTTCATTACCAATTCTTGGGATGGTTGTTCTTCCTGTTGTCATTACTTCAGTCTACTTTGTATTTAATCTTAGACATCTTTATTCACTGTGGTCCTTGACTTTCATTATTAGAGCTTGCAGATCCTATGCATTTGGGGCTAACAGAGTAGTGCAGATTATTGATGTTTATTCCTTCAATTTAAAAACACTACAAGTAGTTTTAAAGTTACAACCATTCATTTAGCGACTGTTTAGAAGTTACAGTGGCATTGAAAGAAGTGACTTACAATAGATCACTGTTTCTCAACCTTAGCAGTTTTCAGATGTGCAGGCTTCTATTCCTAGAATTCTGGCTGGGGAATTCTGGGAGTTGAAGTCCTCACATCTGAAAGTTCCAAAGATTGAGAAACACCGCAATAGATCCTTACACTTACAACTGCTGCAGCATTCGCCTAGTGTCACGTGATCAGCGTTCAAGCACTTGGCAACCAACATGTATTTGTGACAGTTGCAGCTTCCCAGGGTCATGTGATCTCCACTTGCCACCTTCCAAGGCAGCTTCGACATGAAAAGTCTGGTGAAAGCTGGATTCACTTAACAATCATGTTGATTTACTTAACGGCTGTGATTCACTTAACCAAGGCAAAAGGGTTGTTAAAATCAGGCATGAGTCACTTAACAACAGCCTTGCTTAGCAACAGGAATTCTGTTTGTAGTCATAAGTCAAGGGCTACATATATATATGGAGCTGGTTTCTCGAGTTTCTTCCTGCGTAGTCATTGGTGTATCTTGGCGATGTTTCGACGAGGTCACACTCGTCATCTTCAGGCTGGTACTTCAAGCTGGTCTTCATTGGGAGCAATGTGTGATCGTGGCTGTTTTCTCTGCTTAAATGCCGGTGGGGTTGTGTCCTGATGGGGTGGAGGTTTGGTTGTGTCCTGATGGGGTGGAGGTTTGGTTGTGTCCTGATGGGGTGGAGGTTTGGTTGTGTCCTGATTGGGTGGAGGTTTGGTTGTGTTTGGATTGGTCGGGTGTGGTGCTGTTGGCTAATGATGTTCTTGCTGTTTGGGTTCGTGGTTGTGCCACATCTTCGTTGTGGGTGTGGGTTTGTTTCATGGGTGGGTTGGTTTGCAGTGTGGTGAAATTCAAATTGGTCAGTGAAGTTGTTGTTGTTTGGCTTCGGGTCCTTGGTTGTGCCCCGTCCTCGTTGTGAGTGTGAGTTTGTTTCGTGGGTGGGTTGGTGTTGCACGTTGTTTGTGAATGTTTTGGTTTGTTGTTGGTTTTCTTAGTGTGGATTCGTCTGTCTATGAGCGCGGGTTTCCAAATGGGTGGTAGGTGAGAGGTGTCATCTCGTTTGTGCTGTGTGGTCATTTTTCTTTTTCGATGGCCTCTCTAATTATTCTGTTGTTGTAATGTTCTATTTTTGCAATGGTTTTGGTCCTATTGAAATCAGTGTTGTGTCCTGTGGCTTTTATGTGCTGGACTAGAGACGAGGTTTGTTCCTTTTTCACTGAGTTTTTGTGTTCTTCGATGCAAGCATTCATTCTCCTGTTTGTCTAATGTATGTGGAGGGGCAGGAAGCACATGGAACTTTGTATACTCCTTGATTTTCTAGTTCTATTTGGGCTTTGGGGTTCCTCAGGATGGTGGGTATCTTTCTGTCGGTGCCGAATGTGGTGCCAAAAGATATTTTCAGTGTTTTTACAGATTTTTGTTGCAATAATGTACGTGAGTCTTATCTTTTGTCACAGCTTTCTTCGTTCGGTTCCTTTTTGAGATTTTTGTCTTTCTTTCCTTCGTCTTTTCTTCTCTTCTTGGCAATTTCCACAGTTTACTCTGATACCCAGTTTATTTTCTTCTGCTTCTGGGTTTTTGGCACTCTTATTTCCCTATCAATCTTTAACAACTTCTTTAAGTTCATTCCACAGTTCCTGTGTTTCTCTACTAATGAAATTGAAGATTTCAAAGTGCTTCCTAATGTTCTTTTTGAAAATGGTGGGCATATGCTCACGGTCATGTTGTGGAAACTGGTTGTCTTTCTTCTTTAACTTAAGTGGAACTAGCACATGAGAGGTTAATGATCTGTTTCACAGTCAGCACCTGTCAAATGTCTTTGATGCTATAGATGAGCTCCTTTAGTAATAATAGCTTTCAAGAGGAGACTGGCCTACCATTTGTCTGAAATGGTTTCCTGCCTGAGCAGCGGGTTGAACTAGAAGACCTCCAAAGTCCCTTCCAACTCTTGTTCTGTTCTATTCTACTCCACTCCACTCTGTCTGATTTCTGTGCACTCCATCTGGTGATGTCCATGCATAGATATGTGATTTTAGTTGTTTGACGACAGTGCTAGCGATGAAAAAAAATGAGTTGTGAAATTGAGAAGTCATTCTGCTTCAATTCAGGTTGCTAAGCCAATTCAATACATCTATAATATTTCAGCTGCTGATTTGCAGTTTCAAGTTGAATAAAATGATGAGGGAAAATTATTCATACACTTGGCCCTTGTTTAGCCACAACTGGAACCAGCAACTTGATTGTTAAGGGACACAGCAGTCACTAGGTGAAACTGTGACTGCGCTTACGATCTTACTTCAGCTTCCCTTTACTGACTTGTGAAGGCCAGGCTCGGTCACATTCATTCATTCCCATTGTAACTGCAGTCGCTGTCCAAAGCTAAACAAGGATTATCTCCTGTTCCGTCAAAGAATTGCTTTAAGAGTCTTACGTTGCAAGGAGCTGTAGACACCATGATGAACATCTTGCCATGTCAGCCACCGTGTATTAAAATAGCACGGGGAGGGAGTTGCAGAGCACTTCTGCCAGCTAGTTTCTCTCGTCATATTGGAAACATAGAAAACTGATTGCAGGGGCGAAAAAATACCGAATGGTCCATCGAGCCTGCCCTTTTTAAATTTCTTTTTAATTTATTATTTTCATATTTCGTTTCAATTTTTATTTTTTAAAAAAATCTCAGATGATATTGTTTGTGCACATTTTTTTTTCTTACAGTGTTTTTGTGATGATGAAAATAGGGATTCATTCTCTTCAGGGTTTCCACGCCCCCCTCAATAAATGAATAATTTCTACAATGATGTAGATATTTACTTATTCTACTCGCAGTTAGAAAATAAATAATAGTGAGGAAGCTTATAGATTTAGAGTTAATTGCCGCAAGTTAATTGAGGGTTTCTTACAATCACTCAGCTTAAGATGCGGGTGCTCTTATTATCCATTGTCATAATTTCATTTTGTTTTACTTTTGTTTTGCTTTCCCTCCTTTCTGGGTTCTACAAAGATCAGGACAGGTGTCACGTAAAGTCCCCTTTTGTTTCTTTTGCTGGCTCTATTGGCACAGCCAATGTCAGTCATTGTAGCAGCAATAGATCTATGGTCACTTCACTGACATTTTTCAGCTGGTTTGTTTACTCTGCTTGAAACCACATAGTAAAGTATTGCTGATTCAGAGTTAGTAAAGAACACAATTTAGAATCACTTCATACAGTGGGCTTTGCTAGACTGCTGCTTTCTTATGCAGACAACTCTGGATTTTATGCTAATTTTAGATGAGACATGCTCTACAGATCAAACCATTTCATAACAAAAAATAACTATGCATATCTATTTGGAAATAAATACCGTTAAGATAAAAAAAGAGTTTGCAAAGGTGTCCAGAGTAATGGACTCCTCTGTTTATTGGCTGAGTAAACCCAACAGAACTGAGTGGCAATTACTTCTGAGTTGATATTCACCAGTTTGTGCTGGACATGTATTGTACAGACTGTAATGATAATTCAGCTTCATATATTTTCAAGTCTCAGTATTTTATCCATTTAGATTTAAATTGTGGTAGAGTTATGAAATATAAATAAATAAATACTTTAATTTGCATGCCGCTCAATCCCATATATACCCAAATCCTTCTAAGAATTGGTAAGAGAACTGATTTATGCAACAAAATATACATTGATTGATCACTGCTGTCAACAGGAGGGAATGCACTTTATAAATTATTCTGTAATATTGTGGAAGTTAGGGGAAGAGAAAAATATATTCTGTCCCCTAAATTACATTCAGGATTAAACTTAATAGAAGATGTAATTATAACATTAAGAATGCTTGATGGTTTGGTTCAGTCCATCTTTGGAAATGAATACCTGATGTGTATCTTCCAATTTAATTATACAAATTAGAATTCTTCCAGCTCTCCATTTCTCTGACTCTGGCAATGGCAATTAGAAGTCGAATAATGAACATTTGAGGATAAAATAGGCAGGAAATATTTTGTCATAAGTTTGTAAAATCGTATTATATGAAAATATTACAAATGATATACATTTTTCTTTTAAATGTAGATTACGGAAGTAGATTGAGTGGTTTTCAGAATCTGCAGATGTTAAATCAGAAGATGCCAAAATATTCTAGTAAATTGTTCATTTAAATTATATTTTTATAATGCATCATATTTGGCTATTACTTTCAAGATTCCATGTATTGATCACATAAAACTGCTTAGTTTTATCAAGTTGATTTGTTCAGAATATCTTTGGCTGGAAGATTTTAGTGCATGATCTTGTAAGGCTGAGTATTGTTTTGGTTGCAAAGGCAAAAAGAAAATGCTTCAGAGCACACTGGGAGACTCCTTTTGCACCTGTCCACAAATTACTTAAAGCAGCCATGCCTTTTCCAGGGACCCCCATAGCTCTCTCCACAGCTGCTGCATGATTGCAGGGGGAGAAAACCACATACGGTATAAGGAGCTTCATGCCCCTGGCACATTCCGAAAGGCCTTTTTGCTTTTGGATCTGAAGTGCTACATAGCCATATTAACCAGCATTTTACTGCAATATGCTCTTAATGGACTGTATCAGTAGCATCATCAACTTCAATCCTTGAAGTTGATATGTCCTTTAAAAAGTGGAAATAAACACTAGGCAAAAACTTAAATATAGTTTGAGGTTCTGTTCATAGAATTCCTACGTAACTTCCTATTCAAATCCCGACCTACTTAGCTTCAACTAGGTTTTTGCATCAGGTGCCCTGATGAACAAGCTAAACGATAAGCATCTTCCAGCATCCTAGTCTCCAATTGCATACTTGCTAAGGAAAAAGACTGGACAATAAGAGTGGCCCAAATTGTAGATCTTGGATCACCTGTTTGTAGCTTTGAAAGGCTGGGAATCATTGCTTTGTTTTAAAAGCTTTGCTCTGTTTGAAAAATAATGGAGGAAAATTAAGAACCACAGGAAGTGTTTGGTGCCCACCAGATTTTATTCTGCTCTAATTCAGTGCTTTTTTAAAAAGCCTGGCTTGATTTAAACTGAATGAGAAATTTGCCTCTTCAACTTGGAAACCAAGGCAGAAATATGATTTGTGTTGACTGGCATTGGAAAACTGTTGAAGTCCATCACTCTTTTACTGTTTACCCAAATAGAGTGACATTTGCAAGGCCAGATTTTTCTTCTTAAGTGACAGATCTTCCTCAGTTTTGAGGGGGGGAAGTGTACAAGCACTAGAGTTAGGTTTCTTTAAATTCTTACTTTAATGGAAGTGCTTATAATTTTATTTATTTTTGGAAGAATTAACTTTACTGGAAGGCATTGTTTTAATGATGACAAACACCGTCAAATTTTAGATGAATAGATGGAGAGGGGTTCCATGCAAGAGGAATGTTTATAGCTTTGGTATAGTTAAAAAAAATATCATTATGTCCTAACCCTTATTTCCTGGGCAGTGTCTCTGAAAACTATAGGAATATATAAAATTCCTTTCATAGAAAACAGTCCCGAGATGCATTTCTGCCTTCAAAGGACATTGCATTTTCACTAGACAAAAATTGTCCTGATACGTTTTGATATGGGACAGGATTCTGGAGCCTATAATCGTGGTTCAGAACTAAAGGCCGTATCCTAGAACAGTAGGCCAGAGTCCCCTGAGGGGCCACAATGTCGTCACAAGGGGTCCACAGAGGCTTGAAGAAATGTTATGCTTTTAAATCATGAGTTAAGTCTTGGAGTTCCATGGCCACAAAAGGTACCTGTATTTTAAGAGGGTCTGCGGTGAAGAAAAGGTTGAGAAGTACTGTCCTAGAATATTTTCAAGAGGAACACAGGTGAAAAAAGGGTAACACTCGGGCAACGAGACATGCCAAGTAGGCCACAGAAAAGTGTATTATATACTGTTTTACTTCTGTGAGAAAGCAAGCCAGTTCCTGTATGACGTCCATATCTGTTAGGAGATCCAGATGGGGGTCACAGAACTAAAACAAGATCAGAAGGGAGCCATGGGTAAAAAAAGATTGAGAAACACTGACTTAATGGTGGGCTTTGTCCTGTTCAGGAAGTGAACGCCTTATACACCGATAATAGGTGAACTACTATAAAACTGAAAATGTTTATTTAGATCAGCAAACCTCGGCAAAGAAATACCAAAAGGATCAAACAGTTTGAATTTTATTGCCAACTTAACATTTATATTGGTTAGTAGAGCAGAATAATGTTTTAGTCCAACTTTGGACAGTGAGCAATTAAATATTAAATGCTGAGCTGCTTTGTAGGCTTTTAATGTTGTACCTAGGCCTATAACTCAAACAGCCATGACAGTACCAGAATGTAAATTTGCACCTTTTTGTTGAAATAACAATCTTGCCAAGTTATACTCTGTTCCTATTAAACTGTTCCAGTAAAGCATTACTATACACATAAATCTTCTGCAAGTCAACTTCAAGATCCGTTCAGCCCTTGGGCAGTATAATAGCTCTTTTTAATGTCGAAGCAGGCCATTTTCTCTGGTTATTTTCAAGGATATGTCTTCTGACTTAATTTTGGGTTCGTCACTTTTCATGTGTAGTCATGTTCTTAGCAGAAACGTCTTTCTGTTGCTTTTAAAAGATAAGAGGTGGCTTTTGTTCCAGGTCCGACAAGCAAGAAATCTCCCAAATTTTATATCAAGCCTTCCTAGAACTTATCCCTTAGCCTTAATATTCATATTACTGTGAGGCTGGGAAAAGAATAAAGGCATGCAAAAATACGTTGTTTTGAACCATTTTAAATCTGATATTTTGCAGAACTGTTTTCAAGTTTAAAACCATTGTTTTTATGTATGAAGTTATCTGTTTCAGGCATTTGGAAGTGATCCACGTTCAAGACAGCAGTTTTGCACTCAAAATATGGTGTTTTATGACATTTTTGACATTTTGTGCCAGAAGCCACCTCGAGTTCCCCTTGACTGGGGAAGAGAGGCTGGGTATAAATCAAACAAACAAACAAACAGACAAAAAAATAAATAAAATGAGATGTTTTGCACTCACCTAGAAACAAGACCTTACCTCTGTAATTAGGAAAGGACTTTAAGGTACTTGAGAAACAATTCATCATTACAATGTATGAAAGGTTCCTCTCCGCCCCATACCCCCACCCCATTTACTTAGAAACTTGGAGGCTGCCACAATTAGAGCCTGGGAATTTGGGAGGGGGTAATTCTAGTGAGTAGTAGATTAGACTCAACAACATTCTTCTCGAAGTTCAAGGACATGTCAGCTTGCACCTGGATGGGAGTGGCTAAAGGAATGGCTTCCAGCAGAGCTACGTTTGATTCGACCATGTGATGGACTGATGGGTGCAGGGGATGGATCTTTGAATTTCACTTGGAGAAGGAAAAACCCGGGACTCTCAGATTCAGGTTTTCCCAGATGTGCCAAGATGACTTCTTTAATTAATTCTTACTTGGATGGACTTTGTCTCTGAGTGCTGAATGGAGATGGGGAAGTTTCATTGGAACGCGGACACTGTGTTTTTAGAGTGGCGAATCAAGTGCACAAGGAAGCCTTCCGGTCTCCCTGCAGATGCCTTTCAAGGCATCCCACTTATTCTCAAGGCTAAAAATGATCTTTATCACTTTTAGAAATGTAGCTTAACTTGCTGCGTTTATGAATTCAGATGTTAGATAAGATGTAGGTAATGTTTTTGTCCAGAGCTGTCATTTAAATGTACTTAATTACAGTCAGTAAAATGCAAGTTTAAAAAATATATAAAAATCAATGACCAGATACTGTACAGGTAGTCCTCGACTTACAATAGTTCGTTTAGTGACCGTTCAAAGTTACAACGGCACTGAAAAAAAATTGACTTAAGACCATTTTTCACACTTATTGTAACATCCCCATAGTCACATGATTTACATTTGGGATGCTTGACAACTGTTTGATATTTATGACGGTTCCAGTGTCCCAGGGTCATTCATGTTGCTACCTTCTGACAAGCAAAAGTCAATGGGGAACCCAGATTCACTTAACAACCATGTTACTTATTTAACAACTGCAGTGATTCACTTAACAAATGTGGCAATAAAAGTCGTAAAATGGGACAAAATTCACTTAACCAATGTCTCCCTTAGTAACAAAAATTCTGGACCCAGTTGTGGTCATAAGTCGATGACCATCTGTACCTGAAAGCAGTGTAATACTAATATAAAATCTAAAAAGTTACCAGGAGAAAGGGAAAAAATCAAACAAGTTACAATAAAATGTTCTTATTACGATACATATTTAATAGCAATAAGAAGGATTAATTAGAGGCAGTTTGCTGTACTGGTTAAGGTGCTGGTCTAGGAACCAGGTGAGTTCTAGTCCCTCCTTAGGCATGAAACCTGGCTGAGTTACTTTAGGTCAGTCACTGACTCTCGGGCCATGACATCAGGCTTCGGCTACAGGCCGCTCGATCAATTCCTGTCACAATCAATGATCAGTACTGGGTTGATCTGAAAAAAAGCAGAGCCTGCACTTACCAGAAAAAGCTAGGAAGAAAAAAAAATGCTACTAATAATTAACATACAATAGAAATGGAATAAAATGAAATCAAAAAGCAAAACGAAAGCAAAAAGCAAGTTCATAATGTCATCATTCCAAGATAAGGACATTTTATGCTTTCTTATGGAAATCACTGCAGATAGATACTTAGCATCTTGGTGATTATAGGCTTCTGATCTGCCCTCCCATGGACCTCTCCCTCAAAGCGATTCAGTTTTTGTTAGCAGGAGGTAAAGCTATGCCTGCATGTAAATTAACATAGAAAGCAGCAAAAAAAAAATGTGCGTGATAAGGTCTCAGGTTCATTCTGATCACAAGGACACCATCTCTCAGTAAATTGGGTT
>JANHGC010003073.1:131399-143997 GCA_027560395.1 Boaedon fuliginosus | reverse complement strand
GGGGAAGGGAGGAAATTGTGGGTTATTTTTTTCTTTTTGTTGTAAAACCTTTTAATAAAAAAAAAAGGAATTTGGGAGAGAGATTTCAAGGAACGGTGAAAGATTAGGCACAACAACATTCCTTTCTCAGAAAGTCAACGACATGTCACTCTGCACCTGGAGGGGAGTGACTGGAACTCCAGTTGGAACAAAGTAATGATTGGACCATGTGATGGACTATTGGGTGCAGGGGTTGGATTTTGGAGTTTCTTTAGGCTAGGGAAAACCTGGAAGCCTCAAATTTGAGTTTTCCTCAGATGTGCCAATATGACACCTCTAGTAAAATGGATCTTTGAAAAGATGATAGTCTTGGAGTCTTTTCCTTTGGAGGTTGTTACTTGGAACACTGACACCTAGTATCATTGCACACTTCTGGTAAATCTTATCTTAATTTAACAATCACTTCCACTATTCTGTAGAGCAGGGCTGTCAAACTCCCGGCCTGTGGACCGGATGCATCATGTGCTGGCCACACCCAAGGCCAGTTTAGTGAAAGGAACTGCTACATCATGTGATGCCATCATGACGATGTGACTTTCATACCCCTGCTGTAGAGGAATTGAAATGGTCACATTCCCATGTTATATGTATCGACCTGGTCTTCTGGTAAGACATCCTGAACATGCAGCTAGATGTGGCTTGTTAGAGTGATACACACAATTGGAATTTGTCTGGTTGAAAATGTAGTTTTACTACTTTTGCCAAAGTCCCAAAGTTTACCAGCTCTGTGTTATTATACACAGTTCTTTAGGCTAGCACAGAGGTGTCAAACTCATGTCATCATGGCAGTGTCATGTGACGTACTGGGACTTTTTTTTCCTTTTGCTAAACCAGGCATGGCCATGACCAGCATGTGACGCATCTGGCCTGCAGGCCAGGAGTTTGACAGCCCTGGGCTAACGAACAATTTTAGACAATAACAGAATAGTTAAAACTGAAGTTGATTTGCAACCAGAGGGTCCATAGATCCATTTCAACCCATCCACTATTTATACTGTTGTATTAAAGAAAAATCAGCTTTATGCTGATAAAACTATGGACAGTTTAAGATTACCTTGTTCATAGGCTGGGGACAAGATGCAGGGACATCTTGGTATCATGGGACACTGCAAAAAAAAAGTTGCCATGATATGTTTGGTACAGGCAGATATATGGTTAACAACAGATGCATTTTAGTCAAAGAAAGAAGACCCCAATGTGGCAAATTTTTTGTGAACCAGATCAAGCACATTAAGTATTATTTTTTAAAAAAATTACCTGCTCCTTCCTTAATAATTATGGACCTTTCTTTCACTGAAAAGACAAAGCAGCCAAGCTTTGTTAAGCTAAACTAATTGGGTGTGGAAGCATGTCGTGACTGGGACAAGAATGGCCTTGCCACCCCTGCCATGTTGCCACCAGTCTGTGATCTATACCATGCTGCGTAGTAATTAAACTCAGCCAAGCTGTTTCAGTGAAATAAATAAATTCCAGCAGTGCTTGCAGGCAGCTCTCCTCAATGACAGGAAAAGCTGAAATCTGCTCAGGCATATTTCCTCAGCAAATAGGATCTGGGCAAAGCCACTTAGCAGGGGAGAAAGCAAAGCCTCTGGGTTGGCTGGACTTCTACTGTTGCTCCTTGCCGTCCTCGGCACCCTCCCTTCTAATTCTGGCAACGTCTCCTTTGATGTCTCACTGGTACCCCCACCCCTCAGCTCTTCATTAGAGCATTAGCAACACTCTGTATGCCTGACCTTTCCTCTAGCAAAGGATTCAAGGAACTCATTTGATTTAAACGACCCACGAAAAAGAAGCCCTAGCAACAAGCAACAGCTCCACAACACCTTTAAGATTCAGCAATCACTGTTGTGGTCAGATGTGTTGCTAGTTGCCAGCTCTCCTACCACAAACTGCCCAGTTTCATGGAACACAAGTTTGGGGATAGGAGGGGTGGAATCAAGAACTGGAATTATTTTCTCTGGAGCCAGCTTGCAAATACCTCAAATAACCTAGTCTGCCCTACAGAAACAAACAAGCAAAAAAATATATATCCCAAATTCTTCTTCCATAAAAGCTTTCATTTGACAATCATATAAATAACAATACAGAGATAGTGTCTAAATAGATTCTTTGAGATTTATGCTCTTTTTTTTCTGCTAAGCAATATGGGTGACTTGCACAATGTTCTTTATTGTTTTCTTTTGTTCTAGCTTTTAAAAATGAAGAATTATGAGTAGTGAAAGGAGAGCTGAGATTCACAGAACACAGGAGGAGGGGATGATAAGGGATCCTCTGGAAATTTGGAAGAAAGATTTACACCAGTGTCAAGTCCCTTGACCAATGATATCCTCTCCAAACCAGACTTAACAAGGCTTTTATATAATCTCTTATCAAAATTCTGCACATTTTTAGTTGTTCTCTATACTGATAGGGATTGGGAATTTGACTCTTGTAATTCTTTGAAAAAGAGATGAAGTTAAAGACCACACTTGATATAACAAGGCAGAATGACACTTAGAGCAATAAAAATATGGTGAATAATTTTTAATCCTAAACCCTACACCTGGAACTGCCTCGAGTTCCCCCTGCCTCGAGTTCCCCCCAAGGGGTGAAGAGAGGCGGGGTATAAATCTAATAAATAAATAAATAAACTGGTCAAGCACTCATTGTGTGAAATGTTTTCCCTTGCGATTTTCCTTGCACCAGAGAAGGCTGTATGTTTAGGCTCACAAAGATCGTGGTAATAGCAATGCTTGGCAATAGCTATCCAGCATTTAGGCTGCAGTCTTTCTTGATCAACCCCTGATTTTTAGTTGCGGCTGCTGAGAAATGATTTTTGTATGTCCTATGTCCAAGCCATGTGCTTACTGCTGATTTCCAGGCTCTTTCAAGGTAATTTCTATTACCAAAAAGATCCTTAGTATAATGAGATCTTTATTTAAAAAATCCTTCAAGAAAGGCCCAACTTCAGAGAATAGAGTTATAATGGCAACATAGGAAACAAAAGGCCACAAACAGTACAGAAAAGTCAAGATGGGCTTAACATACCAGGAAACGTAGACTAAACATCTGAAGCAGGGGTTATTTCAAGGTCAGAGAGACAAAGTGCATTTAGTTAAAAAGAAAAAGTATTCTGAATCTTGAATATAAAAGGACTATTCATGTTAAGCAGGGTGACCTTGCATGCAAGTCTGCTGTTTGGAGGCCCCTCCAGTGAAATTTCAGCTTAAAATAAAGAACTTACAAATTGAGAGAAAACTCTTTGTGTGTGTGTGTGTGGTGGTGGTGATGCGATTCTCAAAGTTTCCCATCAACAATTAAGAACTGGTAGCTGACTACTTGGGCACATTGGCTATATTCTTCCATGCCATGGGATATATAAATTCTATTTTCATTTAAATTATTATTTCCAAATGCAGTTTTACACATATAAATGAAGAAATGCTTTTTTGGATATTACTATCAAAATATATTTTTTCTTGCATGGCTAATATGGTGAAATTATCAAGAAAGACAAACATTCCCACCATTAAAAAGGGCTTTAGTAACTATAGACCATTCAGCTACAGACCAGGTAGATCCCGGTTTATTAGCATTTAGGAAATAATTCATTTCTTGGCAAGAGGCAGCATGAGTTTATCAAAAATAAATTGTGCTCAGCTGATATAATTCCTTTCTTTCAGTAACTAACCATGGGATGCAGTAGACACAACAAACCTTGAATTTAGCAAAGTGTTTAACAAAGCCTGCCATAAGATCTTAGCTCAGGAGACAACAAAATGAGGTCAGTGTGTACATCAGTAGCTCCCTGTCAAGCCAGCAGAAAGTAACAAGTTCAGGGCTTCTTTCTATTCAATATATTTAAGCATTACCTAGATGAGATATTATATTATTACATTTGTGGATGACCCAAGGATGGGTGAGAGGGAAATAGCAAACACCTTAGAGGACAGTATAGGACATTCAAGAGGATTTTGACATAAGGAACTATGACCAGAAACCAATAAAATAAATTTCAAACAGAGAAATGCAAAAGCCTTCATTTGGATAGCAAGCATTAAAGACAATACTATATAGTACAGTACAGAAGTTTGGATCCAAACTGGGAAGCAGCATGTACAAAAATGAATAGGGTGTCTTGGTGGCATGAGCTGACAGAGTGATGCAGCTGCAAAAAAAGCAAATGAAATCCTAGGCCAAAGTAGCTGGCTAAATTGCTTAATTCCAATTTGTCACCTATCTTAGCAAAAGTAAAATGTTATCCAGGATTGGGGGCAGAAGATAAATCCAGGTCAATTAGCTGCTCTGAATAGATCCAATTGGGGGGTGATGGATTAGATTAGAAGCAATAAAGGAATTGGTGGGTGTGATCTCAGAATATTACTTGTAATTTTTGAGAATTCCTGGAGTATTGGAAAAGTGCCAGAAGATTGGAGAAAGTTAATGCATAGGAAGCTGAATCCTATAAAAATGATTAAAAGAACTGGACATATTTAGTCTAAAGAAGAGAAGGCTAAGGGGACACATGATGGTAGTTTCCCAATACTTGAAGGAGTGTAAGAGGGAAGCAGGTGGGGATTTATTCTCCATAGTACCTGAGGGCAGGACAAGAACTAGTGGGTGGAAGCTTTGCAGAGATCCAAACCATAAATCAGGAGTAATTTCCTGGCTATAAGAGCTACTGAGCAGTGTAAAATCTTGTCTCCTGGATTCATGGATGCTTCATCACTATATTGGACAGCCATTTGTTTGGGATGGTCTGAGGATTCCTGCACTGAGCAGGGAGTTGGCTTAGAAGACTCCAAAGACCCTTTTGACTCTATGATTCTATGTTTTGCAGCCAAAGATTCTCAAACGTAGACCCTGAATCCTTATAGTGAAACTCCTATTTGTAACTCCAGACTGATGCTGTCAATTAGTAGAGATATAATATTGGTCTAAATGAACTCCCTATATATGAAGTTAGCACCTTGATGTTTTAATGAAAATATGCCAGACTGTAATTTATTTATTTATTTATTACATTTTTATGCCGCCCAACTCCCAAAGGACTCTGGGCAGCTTACAGCAGAGATAGCAATAGCACTCAGATGTTATATACTCTTATCAGAGCTTTACAACACTCCCCAAGCAGTTACAGAGTCAGCATATTGCCCCCTAACAATCTGGGTCATCATTCTACCAACCTTTAGAAGGATGGAAGGCTGAGTCAACCTTGAGCCTGTGGAGATTCAATCTGACAACCTGCTGAATAAATCAGCAGAGATAGGCTGCAGTGCTGCATTTAACCACTGCGCCACTGAGGCACTTGTTTTTGGTCATTCTGGTCATCATTCTGGTGGTAAATCAAGGACTATCTGTAGTTATTTTAGAGAGCAGACACGGCCTTGAACAGCTAAGAAGATGAGAAAGGGATGGAAATCAAAGGGATTGTTGAATTAATCAAACTATTTTCCAAAGCACCAGAAGGCAAGACAAGAAACAATGGATGGAAACTAATCAAGAAGAGAAACAACCTAAAGCTAAGGATAAATTTCCTAACAGTGAAAACAATTAATCTGTGGAATGACTTGCCTCCAGAAGTTGTGGGTGCTCAATCACTGGAGGCTTTCAAAACAGACTGCCAACCATTTATCTGAAATGATATAAAGCCTCCTGCTTGTGCAGGGGTTGAATTAGAATAGCTCCACGCCAAGGTCCCTTCCAAGTCTATCATTCTATGTTCTAATTGTTTGCACTCAGTTTTGCACTTGATACAAAAGGACAACAGCAAATTTACAGCATACACTCTATGGATTAAGTGATGGGGCTTCTTTTAAAGTATATGCAACCCAGCAACAACGAGGAACAGCCCAGCTCTTGTGGATTAGGGCTGCTGATGTTTAATTGTCTCATGTTCAGAAGAGCCCCTTTCTAACTTCTGCAGCTGGAACATGATGTTTGGAGCTATTCCTGTGGCCACATACACAGGAAACGCTACATGCCAATGGTTTAGCCATGTGATCATCCTTGGGGGCGGTGGATGGATTCTGGGAGTTGCTGTCCCTGCCCTCATGTGAGCAAACCCTATGGATGAGTCACTCCCGCAAATGCTTTTGATGTGGAAGCAGCCACAAGAATTAGTCCAAAGGAATCGGTCCTCGGTTGCAAATTGCTGTGTTGAAGCAGGCTCCAAGGGTACACCAGATGACAGCTCTGTGGGCTCATAGCTGGGAAAAGAAATGAACAAACAAGAACATGCGGAAAGGCCCAGGAAGAATCTGTTCTCTCCCAGCCCTCCCCAACCCTCCTGAGCCAGGATACAGTAATTTTGCAACCACCACAAGAAAACAGTTGCATGAACAGGCGTCCTTCCCCAGTACAGAAAGCCCATATCTGTACATTCCCCCACACACACAAAACCTGCTGTTTACTTCCAATTCCTGGGAAAAAAACATGCCACAGAGAACAAAGGGTTTGCTTAATAACCAGGGCATTCACTTGAAGACTGCCATGTTTGCTTTATAACCACTTCAAAAAACGGTCCTAAACTCAAGCCTGGTCACGTGACGACCCATTTGACCATCATGAGATTACCATCATGATGTTATCGTAACTGTCAGTCATACATTGAGGATTTCATGTAAGACAACATAATGCAGATAGGAGTCAGTCGCCTCAATCTCTCTCTCAATCTCTCTCTCTCTCTCTCTCTTTCTCTCTCTCACTAATATAAAGTAAAAAACAAATCAAAGAGAAACATAAGATGCAAGAAAAGGGAATAAACTAAGAGAAAAGAAAGGAAGAAGATATAGAGAAGTAATTTCCATTTCCTAGTATGATTTATGTTGATTGCTTATTTAGTATCCTATGACTGGAAGTGTTGTATCTTATGATTTATGATGAATACACTTTTATGATGACTCATGATTTATCACATACAGCTTTTATGTACACTGAGAGCTTATGCACCGAAGACAAATTCCTTGTATGTCCAATCACACTTGGCCAATAAAGAATTCTATTCTATTCTTCTTTGCAGCGGTTATAGATTTACCTCTATGGTTATAGCATTACTCTCTTGTTTTTATAATCTATCCTGTCCAATAATTAAAATGATAAATCCTATGTTCATTTTTTTCTGTTTCATGCAGAATGTTTATGAGGGATTTCCAGTCAGCAATAAATGTAAATACATTTTCTTTCCGTTGATCAAAGAAGTCAATTTAGCCATCTCAGCAAATTCTAGCATTTTCCCCAACTTTGCTTTCATTTGGCTTTCCATCTTAGTGCATACAATAATCATGTTGCCATTGCAATATATAAAAAACAAGGTTCCATAACTTTTCCAATTGTTTATCCAATAACAAAAGAAAAGACTCTGGTCTCAACTGTATATTAATTTTTATTTTTATTTTAAATACTTTGAAGCCAAAATGTTCTAAACTTTTTACATGTTTACCAAACATGTTAAATATGTTTCATTTCATTCATATGTTCAACATAAATTTGACATGCCTGTATACATTCTAGACAATTTCTATGGTGACCTAGAGCAAGGATGAGACATTATTGCTGATAATGGAAAAAGTCAAAGACCAAAAAGATGTTAATATGTGTTTCATCAATTATAGAAGAGCCTTTGATTGTGTCAATCATGTCAAGCTGTGGAATGTGGTCAGAGTCCCAGAATATCTAATTGTCTTCACAAGAAACTTATATACAAGTCAGGAAGCCCCAATCTGCACAGAAGATAATGAAACAGAATGGCTCCAGGCCAGACAAGGAATAATGGATGGAAACTGGTCAAGGAGAGATTCAACCTAGAAATAAGGATAAATTTTCTGACAGTGAGAACAATCAACCCATGGTACAGCTTGGCTTCAGAAGTTGTGGGAGCTTCATCACTGGAAGCTTTCAAGGAAAGATTGGACTGCCATGTGTCAGAAATGGTGTAAGATCTCCTGTTTGGGAAGGGGGTTGGACTAGACGACCTACAAGGTCCCTTCCAACTCTGTTAATCTATCACTTGGAGATTACAGAAGCCCAACAGGATTCTAAGTCAAAAAGCACCATGGGAAAAAAATGAAACTAAAATTTAATTATCAAAAAGATCAAACTAATGACAACATGTAGGACAGCCAACTTTAGAAGCAGCAATGAAGATATTGAAATGTAACATAGCTTCTGCCTTTTACGATTAATGATCAACAGTAAAGGAACACACAGTCAAGAAGTATGGTGCAGACCAGCACTTGGTAGAGCAGCAATGAAGGCCTGAGAAAAGACATTCAAATGCCATTATATGTCTATACCTACATAGATCAGAATCATGCAAGCCATTGTATTCCCTGTGATATTTTACGGAAGCAAAAGTTGGACTTTAAAAAAGCAAGATAGGAAGACTATTGATGCTTCTGAACTTTGCTGTTGGAGAAGATTCCTCAGAATGACAACCACGTAAACAGATCGATCGATCATTGAACACATCAACCTGGTGTTCTCACTCCAGGCACAAATGTCCAATATGACATTTTCTTACTTCAGACACATTATCAGCAAAAAACCCCAGCTCTCTGGAAAAGGTTCAAATGGTAAAAAGAAAGAAAGAGAAGAGGATGATCAGCAGCAAGGTAGATGGTGTCAGTTCAAGTGCACCAATAGTACACCTTTGGGAAACATGAAAGAACAAGTTAAGGATTGAGAAAACCTATCTCTATGGTTGGTAGGAGTCAAAAATGACCGGATGGTATACAATCAATAAATCAGTCAATCAAATGTGTGTTAAAGAAACTATTTCATCTAAGACTTCAATTCCCAGGGGAATTCCATAGAATGGAAACTCTTAGACAATGAGTGAAGGCTATTTTTCTCTCTTACTTGCATTCCAACAATGGCCTTTCCTGGCATTCTACGTTCTGTAAACATGGTGGTTCCATTAGGCCAACAATCTCAACCCAGATTCCTTCAGTTGATTTAGAATAGAGCTTCCAGGCAGCTTGATTCTTGGCCCAATGAGGTTCCAAACTTTTGGGAGGCTGGGAAAAAATTGCATTATGATATCAAGGGCTGCGACAGGCGCATCTTCCATGAATGAATTTGTTTATTAAATAATATATTGGATGGTGCCCCAATCAAAAATGACTCTTGGCTGATAAAGATACAATGTCAAATTAGCAATAGCACTTAAATTTATATACCATTTCATAGTGCTTTACAGCCCTCTCTATGCGGTTTACAGAATCAGCCTATTGCCCCCAACAATCTGGGTCCTCATTTTACCAACCTCGGAAGGATGGAAGTCTGAGTCAACTTTGAGCCGGTGAGAATCAAACTCCAGGCTGTGGGCAGAATCTGCCTGCAGTAGTGCATTCTAACCACTGCACCCCTCCTGCCATAAGCAGATAGGGTAGAAATAAGCCAACAATCAAAAACAATTCTAATAATTCTGTTAACACCCATCGAGGAAGCTATTTTAGTGACAAGTTTTTAAAACTTGACAAAACAGCATCTTTCTCAACTTTCTCAGGGCTATTCTTATGCTCAAATATCCTTTTTTAAAGCTGCAAACAAAATAATGGGCAAAGTTTACAAGTCACAACTACAAAACTATCCCCATAGAATGCAAACCCAACCAGATTACAAACGGATAAATAAACAAATGGTTGAGCAACCGCTCAAATCAGTGGTCATCTCTCTCTCTCTCTCTCTCTCTCTCTTTCTCTCTCTCTCTCTCTCCAATGTTTTTCCCCTTCCCAACCCCTCCTGGCAAATCCTTCACATGAGTTTTTGATAAAGCAGCTCTGTCAAACAAGGACTGAATAAATCACGATGTGTTACCAAGAAACATTACAGCTTTTAAAACAACCACCATGGCATTCTACCCCACAGACCGATGAGCCAGGGGATGCCAGATCCCTGACGCTCCGCAGCCATGCTGGAGCCAGCACACATCTGGAGTGCAGTAAACGTACCCAGAAGCAAGAAAGCAGCTCTGTCAGGGTCAGGAGTACAGAGAGCGGCTGCTGACACCAGGCGCCACCCCAAAACCCACATGCATTTCCTTATGTAAACACATGTGGACCAAGAGGCATCCGCAGTCACCTTTCTCCCAGGCAAGCCCCATAAAACCGCCAACGAAGTAGAGGAACAATGTCACTATTATTGTTTTAGAGAAATTCCTCCAAAAGTAAGAAAGCAAAGCTGGATTGCCTGTGTAGGCTGTCGGAAGGGAAGGGAAAGGAAAAGGAAGGAAAGGAAAGGAAAGGAAAGGAAAGGAAAGGAAAGGAAAGGAAAGGAAAGGAAAGGAAAAGAAAGGAAAAGGAAGGAAAGGAAAGGAAAGGAAAGGAAAGGAAAGGAAAGGGATTCTAAATCATAGTCTATATTCCCATAGTCCTGAGAACATTCCCTCTGTCCTCTTTGACCTTTTCAGAATGTGAAGGAGGAAAATATATATAAAAAAACTTTGCATTTCCCCTCATGGATAACCCCTGCCCCCAAATCATAGGAGTTGGGTTGACAGTTTTCTGGTTTCTCTTTAGCTCTCCCATCTTATGAACGCGCACTTACGTTTTTTGGTATTTCTACACTGGTGATGAATTACACAATCCTCTATGCTTGAGATCTGGTCAAGCTTCTGCTAAGAGCACCCTGTTTGTTTTTTTAAAAGGGGTGTCTCAATCCACTCTTGGCTGTGGTCATATTTATATCTTGTTACATCATCACCCATCCCAGATTAGAATAATCAATTCTAAAAACTTGGAAGGACCACTGGTTTAACCCCTTGCTAAGTGCAGGAATCCAAATTAACTAATTCTGCTTAACTGGCAGTCTGCATTGTCCAGCTGGGAATGAAATCCTTTAACCACAAAGGTGAGCCAACTCTGGCCCCATGATATAAAGCAGTATATGTTGAATTTTGTGAATGTTGTTTTTGCAGCTCTCAATTTTGTCAGTAATAGGCAGTTGTGAAGTACCCTTTTCACACAGAGTATGTTCCAATGAAAAAAGCCAAGTGTTACTTTAAAAATGGCATTTTGTAGCTATGTCCTATTTATTTCCTTTACTGATGATTTCTGAGAAGACTGAAGGGATGGGGAATAGTGCCTATGCAAGGTTTTATTTCTTCTGTGTGAAAGTGAAGGTTCAAAGCGGTGGTAGTTTTCAGAACAAAATGACTCCTTAGAGGGCAAAGGACAAAGAGTGCAGTGCAGCATCTTTCTATTCAACACTTGAGCACAAGGCACAATTATGTCTTTTAGATAATCATGTTTATTTAGATAACCAATATCACTGCCATTGCAAAATCCAGTAATGAAAAAATAGTAATTTTTCATGGACAAAGAGGCGCAAATTTAATCTCTCTCTCCCCCTCTCTCTTCTCTAATTCTGTTAACACTCACCAAGGAAGTACTTTTAGTCACTAGTTTTTAAAAGCTTGAGAAAAATAGCATCTTTCTCTACCTTCTCACCTCTATTCTTATACTCAAACATCTTTTTTTAAAGCTGCAAACAAAATGACGTGCAAAGTTTTGCAAGACACAACTACAAGCAACAGGACTTTAAAATAAGACACAAGGAAATAGAAGGCCACTTCCTCAGTTCAGACTGGAACTATATAAGCAAATAACAATATTTTGGTACTGTGTATGAAGAGTTAATGCATATTGCACAAAGCCTCACACCAAATATGTCTTTCTCTGTGGTGTGGTTGTACATGTGTGTGTGCACACTTAACTATTAGGAGGAGAGATAAATGAGAAGAGAGAAGAAGGGAAGAGCTCTCTTCTCCAGGAATATTCACCCTGGGAGTTTTGTTTTTTAAAAATCAAAATCAAACCACAGGGCTTTGACAGTGTGGTTGCAAGTGACTTTTTCCTTCCCACCTATGGAAGTTTTGTCTTTGTATGGTTGCAAATCAAGGCCATTTTACAAGGAACAAATGGTCTAGACTAGACTCCCCTAATTTGCTCATTCCTTTGTTTGTTCAAGTATTTATGCCCCCTTCAACAAAGGATTTGAAGCCATTTATGATCAATAAAACTACAAAACAAAATCACATCTAGTATGACCAACTCAGACAGCTCTTAAACCACCAGCATCCATGCTCCCTGTAGAACAATCACATTTTTAAAATATTTGTAAAGCCTGGGAAATTGGGAAAGCCATTCATATTATGGTTTTGTTTTTCAAATGACCAGAAAGACAAATTCTTTTCATTCAAGGCTTTAAAACGATTCATTTAAAACATAATCCCACGAATTAGGACAAAATGTTGAGCCTCCCCCCACCTCCAGCAAAGCTGCCTTGATCACCAGGCCACTGGCTTCAATTAACACAAAACAATACTGTACAGACAAAAAAAAATATTGAGACTGGATGCCATGAGAACACACACACACATGCCTATGGGGGTAGGTAAGAGATGTACAAACATTTTCTTTCTCTGAACCTCTGATGGTCTTCAACTATATGTTTACTTTCACACTTGGCCAGACTTGAGGAATAGCAGATTAAGAGTTAGATATCCTTTCTTTCTTTCTTTCTTTCTTTCTTTCTTTCTTTCTTTCTTTCTTTCTTTCTTTCTTTCTTTCTTTCTTTC
>JANHGC010003073.1:71927-88246 GCA_027560395.1 Boaedon fuliginosus | reverse complement strand
TTCGATCTGACAACCTGCTGAACAAGTCAGCAGAGACTGCAGTGCTGCATTTAACCACTGCGCCACCGAGGCTCTAACTTAGGAGTTAGCATAAGTTATTTTTGGTTCCTTACGCCCGCCACCGTACAAATGCAGAGGGGAAAAATAATGAATACATTTAAAAAGGTAATATAGTAGCCCTCAATTCCATAGCTCTTTTCCAGTGCCAGAGGTTGTGGCTTATTTGTACAGCAAGTATTTCTTGTTCATATCCTTTGAGCAACATTACTTATTTTCGTCTAACAAATTCCGGACCGTTGCTATCTTGGATGGAAACTGATTTGAGTGCTTTGATTAAAATGAACTTTGGAGCTTGGTGGAACTCTTCTACAGGAGAAATATTGGCCTAATGTGTTACTATCATACGGGCTAGTAAGGTGAGGTCTATATCTGAACACCTGTCAGTCATGAATTCCAGGAGACAGGAAGAGTGCAAGGGTTAGGATTGCCTAATCACAAGCTAGGTAGATGCAAGTAGCATCTTGTATAAGCAGCTCTTATGGACGTATTTCAAGGCTTACTGATAACACAGTTGCCTTGTTAATGGCATGTTTGCTTTGCCAACCTAGTCATTAGTTGTTAGGGTCTAAAATGAACTTAGACAAAGGTCTATCAATAACAGTTATCCAAAGAAATAATATGAGTCCTCCATGTGAATGTACAGTATACCTCTAGCTTCAATTATTGGGAGAAGATTGCTTACGACTGCCCAATTGTGAACTTCCTGTTATTTATTAGTTCTTCAGAACACAAATGGATCTTTGGTCCAATCCAACATAACTTCTGTGAGATGCCATCCCTTGTGCAAGCTCTCTATGAGTTATAATTTATTGATCTCAGCCACATTTGATTTTCAGGACTGCTGTCTGGTGCATTTTAGAGTCCCAAAGACCATAAACATTTCTGAGGCAGCTGTAAAGGAAATAGCTTCAGTTCTTTGCTTAGAGAGTAATTGCCTCCCCAGTGGAGAAGCTGCACATTACTGCATTTAATATGCTCATCTGCCCCAAATCTCTCCTGTTCTTTCTGTAGCCAACGAGCCCGGCTAACCGGCCTGAAACTGCCTCAGATGTGCAGGTGGACAAAGTCCAAGAAACGGCAGAATCATTTTGCATGCATAGAGAGAAGCCACGGCCAACAGTGAGAAGTTACAGGCTGAGCCCCTGTACCTAATGACTTCTTGACTTTTATGATAATGATCATGTGGCCACAGAGGGGTATTTAATAGAGTTAGACAAATGGCTCCCTGACAACATGCATGGACATGATTTAATTTCTAGTGAAAATAAACTTCTCTCCTGTAGCCACCGTGAAGTAGACAGGCTAGTCTTTCTTGCAATCTCTGAAGCTTGCTTTGTCATGATAAATTGAAAATGGATGCAGTGTGCTCAGGGGAACACAACCTTGCACATTGGAAAGGACTTTGTTTGGCAGGGAACCCATCTGGATTCAATGCCCGGAGAAGGAGCTTTTTGTTAAACCCACCCCAACACCGTTTCCTTGAAAGTTAGAAAGCATTTTCCATGGAAGGAAGAACAAGAACTTTCTTCCGATGCACTGAAGTAACACTCTGGAAATTTTCAGCTAGTCTGAAGAGCTAAGAACCACAGCACAGTACAGGTACTCCTTGACTTACAAACAGTTCATTAGTGACCGTTTGAAGTTACAACGGGATTGGGGAAAAAGTGACTTATGATCATTTTTCACACATAGGACCATTGCAGATCACGTGATCCAAATTCGGATGCTTGGTAACTGCTTCATATTTATGACGGGTTGCAATGTCCCAGTGTCATATGATCACCTTTTACGGCCTTCTGAAAAGCAAAGTCAATGGAGAAGCCAGATTCACTTAACAACCGTGTTACTAACTTAACCCCTGCGGTGATTCACTAAACAAATGTGGCATGAAAGGTCATAAAATGGGACAAAACTCACTTAACAAATGTCTTGCTTAGCAACACAAATTTTAGGCTCAATTGAGGCATAAACTGAGGACTTCCTGTACAAGTTTTGAATTCAGAGGCTGAGTTTACACATTGCGCTTAAATTGTTGGGTTAGGGATTAGAATATTGGGTGAATCTGCCACTGTTTTTTATAAGTGATGAATTGTGACTAAGTACAGTTTAGTCAGCAAACTTTGAGCACATCATGGCCGGGTGCAAAGTGTGAAATTAGTCATTGTGGTTTCTAGACTGTGATTTATGACCTAGCATGACATGTGGCCTCAGCTAGTTGTGGACTGAAGTGAGGTTACAAACCACAATTCAGGGAACTGTGTTTTGAGCAATGTGTGAAGCTATCTGTTGATACTTGAAACTGAATGTATAGAGTACAGGTAATCCTCTACTTACAACTATTTGTTTAACAACTGTTCAAAGCTAGAATGGCACTGAAAAAAAATGACTTATAACTGGTCCTCGCACTTACAACTGTTGCAGCACCCCCATGATCACATGACCAAAATTTGGGTGTTTGGCAATTGGCATGTATTTAGAACAGTTACAGCATTTTCCTATGTCATTCTTGTAGTCTGTCATTTTAGTCCACTTTCAAATCAGTCTCAATCTTGTCTCAATCTTGTCTCTTACATAACACCTCCTAACCATCATTTATTTATATAGGTTATGTTTCAATTTTCTTTTAGCGCTTAAAACTAATTTCTGAGTCTACTATATCTTTTAACACATTCAGTGTTAAAGTATTTTGCTTTATTCTATAATTAATAGTCAAATTTAGATATTTTTCTCCTTTAATTGTACTCTTTGGTTCCTTGAATATCTCTCTGGTGTCCAATTTTACCAGTCTTACCAGTATTATTTTTTTTAAAAAGAATTCAAAACAAAAGCATTTTCCCATGAGAAGGTTTCTTATAATTAATTTCAAGTATTACTTCAACTTTTATCTAAACTTTTAGCCTGTTTGCCATTTTCTAAAACCAACATTTTAATCACCCTTTCAGTGAATATTGAAAGAAACTTACATAAATATAAGTTATAACATTTGTCAATCCAAAGGCTCCTATTAGCTGAAAAGCATTTAACAAGCAATTTCCGAAAGTGATCAGAAAAAGAAGTATGCAAACTCAGTGATGAAGGCACTGACTATCGTTTGAGCAAGAAGGCTATTCCCTTTTCTCTGAATTCACCAGAGACTGCTATCTGGTCTTGTTGCAGAGACTGCACAGAACAACTGCCGGAAGCACTTGTGGGCGATCTCATGTTCTCTCTTCAGAGAGGAATTACAAAGAGCTGGTCCACTTGCCAATTTTCCATTCCATTGCAGTTATCAACTCAGCTTTCTGCAGAGCCATCTTTAATCCATCATTTCTTTGCCAATAGTCTGCCTTTCTGACATTTCTTTCTTTCCCGATCTCTCTTCATACACACATTCTCTCCTCACAGCAAGTTTGGACAGGGAGATTTTCCTAGAAAATTGGACAGGTTGTTTGTGAGGGCTTTGGGTTACTTCATGAAAAAGTGGCGCCACCTAAACTTGCCTTTTCTAGACTTAAAAGCTCAGTGGGGTCCCTCCCTGTTGGAATGGTCAGGTAATCACCAGGGAAGTCCAAAGGACCAGAGTAGACTGGGAAACTGCAAAACATTTCAGAATAAAGCAATGATAAACCACTCTGCTGTGTATGAAGAGGATTGTGTGGTTGGGTCCATATGGTTCTTCAAATTTATGTTTATGCGGTGGTTGAACTATGATGGAGAAGTTCAGGTTCTAACACTCAACCATGGAGGTTGATTGAGGAATTTTAAGAGAGTCACTCTTTCTCAGCCCACCTTAACAAGGTGGCTTTTGTGAGGATAAAACTAGAGGAGAGAGACTGATGTGAAGAATGTCTTGAGCTCTTGGATAAATAGTAGTGTTTTAAATTTAGTCACTGAATGAATGAATGGTCTACATGAAATCCATCACCTCAGGCTTTATTGCCAGCAGATTTTCCACCTCGACGTTTAGAATGGCAGGCCAGCTTTTCATCTTGTGAAAACAAAACAAAGCAAATAAAAAATAATGGAAAATAGCAACAACTTGTTCATTCGGCGCATCACACTCGTTCCAATGCATCCTGGGCATGCAATTCCTCTGTGCCACTCATGGCAATCACTGTTTTCCTGTCCTATTTGTCAGCTTCCCAGAACCCTTGGCAGGTCACTGCTGGAGACTGCACAAAACATTGGCTTGATCCAGCCATGAAATTATGTATCTTGGAAAGCAGCCTGATTTTGAAGCATTTCCTTTCAACATGGAAATAAGTATTTGATTTAGAGGTTGTAGATGTTTTACAGAGTGAAAGTATGAGGAGAACACAGAATTTCTCTCTAAGCCATCAGTATCACTCCTTCCACTACTTCACTCACACAGTGCAGCCAAGAATTGCAGCTTTTAAGAAAAACCTGAAGAAAGGGAGCCTTACACTCTTTCAGTCTGCTCAACTTAGAAAATCAAAATAAAGATAATTTCACTCAAGTAAGGCATCTTAAGTATCTTGGAGGAAAGTTGATGTCTAAGTAAAAAAATAAAGATAGGAAAAGCTGAACCTTTAAAAGTGGTGATATAAGCTCCATATTTATTGCTTTTTGTAACCCTCTATGAATGCCAAGCTATGGCAAACCTAGACAGCATATTAAAAAGAGATATAACCTTTCCAACATTACAATTAAAACTATAGTTTTCCTAGTAATAATATATGGCTGTGAAAATTAGACCATAAGGAAGACTGAGCACCGAAGAATTGATGCCTTTGACTGGAGAAGACTCTTGAGAGTCTCTTGGACTGCAAGGAGATCAAATCAGTCAATCCTAAAGGAAACCAACCCTGACTGTCCTTTGAAGGACAGACACTGAAGCTGAAGTTCAAATACTTTGGCCCCCAAATGAGAAGACAGGACTCATTGGAGAAGACCCTGGGAAAGATTGAAGGGAAAAGGAGAAAGAGATGGCAGAGAAGGAGATGGTTAGATAGTGTCATTGGTGTAATGAACATGGATTTGGGCAAATTCTGAAAGACAGTGGAGGACAAGAGGCCTTGTGTGCTATGGTCCATGGGGTTAGAACAGAACAGAATAGAATACAATAACAGAGTTGGAAGGGATCTTGAAGGTCTTCTAGTCCAACATTACAGTCAATGCACTGTATACTGAAGGTTCCCTATGCCATCCATCTGGTAAACTTGCAAGATTCGTTTTTCTCACCATGTACATGTATACATCTGAACTAGACTGCGTTGTTTCTCTGTGTTATATGATATACGTGGGTATATGAATAATTTTGTATTTATTTATTTTGTCAGGTTTATGTAGTGCATATTGGAGGTGGTGACCCTCTGAGCTGTATGCAATGAAATTTCATTTTAAAGTATGCTGATTAGTGTACATTCATAAATGACAATAAAGTTGTTCTAAGTCTAAGTTTAAGGCTTACTGATCGAAATGGCAAGTACTTCAAACTTACAGGAATATGATCAGCAGAACTAATATTTGGCTCTCTACAACTGCCCAGATAGAAACTTACATAAAGAATTAAAAACATGGGGGACAACAATGGGATGGAACATGGATGAGGAAGTGCCAGTGTATCTACAGCAGCTTTGTTTGCCAGCTTCAATAAGAAAGTGGTAAATATTTGAGTGTATATTCTATGATTGCTTTACTTTCACTATAGTATTCATCTTTTTTTTGTTTTCCTTCCTAGCATTTTCACAGCATTTTCACACATTTCCATTTTTTTTAACTAATCAAGTATTAATTCATACGTTGGGACATGAATTGACCAAATGGCTTCTTGCCCAAGGCTGGTGTCATTCAGAGCAGCCTGTCATTTGGGCAACTTGAAAGGTAGCAAGACTTTTATCTCAGACACTCATCACTGCTTGCCCACACCTATCTCATCTCACTGAGAAAGAGCAATCGAAGGTGATTTTTCATCAGTGGAGAGAAGGGGAGACAAAGCCAGCCAAGGAAATCTATCCAGGTTGTCCCAAAGAAAAGTTCTAAGGGCAGGTTTGATTGATTAATTAAATTATTATGCTGCCCATCACCTCTACAAGGTGACTCTGGATGGCTTACAAGTTATAAAACAAGCAAGAAATAATTAAAATATTAAAGCATTAAAAACTACACAGATTAAAATAGTATTAAAAACTACTAAAAAGGTTACTCCCAAGCCTCATAATAACTGCGCCATTGGTGCAATGCAAATTATGCCAGCCTATTTTTTTCTGCCAACCCAAGAATTACAACAATGCATACTAAGGCAGCTGTGAGGAAAAACCCACAGATGGGGTATTTTCAGACAGGGAGGCAAAATAGCCAATATGACTTATTTAATCAGACAATTTATCAGAAGGATGCATCAGAATAATTAGAATTACAAGTTCCTTCTAGTTATTTTGCTCTTCCTAATGCATTCCTAAATCATTCTTGTGAAGAGGGCCGATCAACCACTTATAGAATGCTTCAGTGACTCATCCTCTACTTTTAACAAAGCATTTGATGTAATCCTTTGATTAGAAATACATTAACCTCTACCAGTCTTGGATAACTTACTGAAATATATGAAGAATTATATTCAAGTTACTCAACAAAAACCCCAGCACTCATTCTCCAAGTAAAAAGCTTTTATGAAAATGTTGTTTTGGTAATACAAGTAGTCTTACAACTTACGACCATAACTGAGCTCAAAATTTATAAGCAGGTTAAGTGAGTTTTGCTCCATTTTATGATTTTTCTTATCATTGCAGCTCTTAAGATACTTAAGTGAATCTGGCTTCCCCATTGACTTTGCTGGTCAGAAGGTCACAAAAAAGGATCACGTGATCCAGTGGTAGGATTCAAATTTTTTTACTACTGGTTCTATGGGCGTAGCTTGGTGGATGTGGCTATATGGTCATGTGACTGGGTGGGCCGCTGCACCCTCCCACACCCCATTTTTGGCCTAGAAAACATCCCTGAAGCATCCTGGCAGCCAAATAAGGGTTCGTGGAGACTCCTGGAAGAGGCGGGGCAGGGCCAATCAGAGATGGTATTTGCCAGTTCTCCAAACCAATCAAAATTATCGCTACCGATTCTTCCGAACCTGTCAGAACTGGCTGAATGCCACCTCTGATGTGACCCCAGGACACTGGAACCGTCATAAATGTAAGCCAGTTGCTAACTGTCTGAATTTTGATCATGTGACCACGGGGATGCTGCAACGGTCACCAGTATAAAAAATGGTCACAAGTCACTTTTTTCTGTGATGTTGTAATTTTGAACAGGTCGAATTAGCAGGTCACTATATGAACTGTTGTAAGTCGAGGACAAATAGCAACAATCAAAACTGGGCCACCTCAATCAATCAACTATCTCAACTTACTGATTAATGGTGGCAGCCCAGCAAATAAACTTATAATGAAGTCATCTCCCCTGTGGCCTACCCAGCACCAAATGGCCCTCAGCCTAGAAATAGAAATCCTTGTATTGATGTCTCTCTGGGTGTGAAAGTGCACAAAGGAAATGCCACCCATTTTACCTGCCCTGTCTGGGAATGTGGTTGGCGCATGGCAAGGTTCAGCATCATAGAGGGTGTTCTAAAATAGACAAGAGTGCTGACACCCAAGTTCTCCCTTTTCCACATTTTGAGAAAAAGGACCATGGCTTACAAAGGAAAAGAAGCTTGGACTCTAGTTATCAATCACACCAAGATCACTTGGAACCACTTCAAGGGGGTGGAAAGAGATCTGCTCCTTTTTCAACACTTACTTAATGCTCTTTGCCCTGCCTTTCTCTGGGCAGACATGAGCTCATGCGGATTTTTGCAGTGACTTATTTTAGTATGTTCCAGTGCTCATAGTTAAGTCTGCTTTCACATTTTACATCAGCATGTGGCTAGGTGCATTTTAAAAATTAACTTTTATTTGAAGGTTACTTTTCCAGGAGGTGATATAATCCAGCACCAGAACCACCAAGTGCTATCCCAGTATGGATTGAGGAAAATGGTAGCATGACAAAAAAGACCTATTGCACTGTTAGACAGGTAGGGAACTATGCAATCCTCAAACAGCTATTTCAACTTGGAGAGATTGGAAAAAGAAAGGCATCTAGTAGATCACAGGCAGTCCTCAACTTACGACCATCATTGGGGCCAGAACATCTTTCACAAAGTAAGATGGTTGTTAAGTGATTTTATGTCAAATTTTATGAACATTTTTGCCCCAGTCATTTAAATCAGGGCTGACTGGGGAATTCTGGGAGTTGAAGTCCGCCAGGCTTAAAGTTGTCAAGATTGAAGACCCCTGATTTAAATAAATCTCCATGATTGTTACAAGTGAATTTTATTTTATTTATTTATTTTATTTATTTATTTCAATTTATACCCCGCCTCTCTTCCCCGATCAATGAGGTCATTAAGCAAAACCAGCTTTCCCAGATTTTGCTTGTTGGCTGCAAAAGTTTCAAATGGCAGTCACATGACCCATGGTGCTACTACAAATATCACTATATAAATATATGCCAATTTCCAAGCGCCTGAATTTTGATCACATGACTATGGGGCATTGCAATGGTCCTAAGTGCATGGTCATAACTAAGTTCCTTTTTGCAACTTCAAATGGTTACTAAAGAATGGTCATAACTTGAAGACCTGAAGAAGCTTATGTCTTCAGGACAGTGGGTAGCCTATCTGGTTTTCTGCCATAACATTTAAGGAAATAGTCACTACTTATCTTCTAAAATGAGGGTCAGATCTACTATTGAGCAAAATAAGGTGTTGGTATCAGGTGGCCAATGCAACATTATGCTTTTTCTTGTCCCCCTGAGCTACCCAGGTATTCCTCATGGGCTAACTTTAAAAAAGGATGCAATCTCAACTTGAACAAGGGAGTATTTTCTCATCAACTGTATTCAGCTCGATTGAATTATTTGACATGGGTGGCATATAAATTTAATAAATAAATAAACAACCTTCCTATCCCTTTACTCCATATTGACTGGGAGGAAATGCAATTTCATCCTTTGCTTCTGATTAGTAATCAAAGGTAGCCCAAAGGAAATCTGCCACCTGTATTTAGCTATCCAAGCTTATGTCTTCCAACAGCCTTCCTCTATATACATTTATCTATCTATTCCTTTTCTCCTGCAACCCTGGGAGGTATGTTCAATTAAGAGATGGCAGCTTGCCCAGAATTGCTCTATCCAAACTTTTATTACACAAGGAACAACTTATATATATCTTTGTCCAAAAGAAATAAGTTGTTGGCACCAATATATATTAGCCATACATTATCCATATATGACATGGGATAGGAGCTCCCTTGTTCCAGATCAATTTTTGGGTCCACCTTGCAATTGTCTGTGTCATTATTTGGCTGTAGGATTGTCCAATTGTACCTGGGATTTTTCCATCTCTACCTGAACATGCAAAGGACTGAATGTGATTCTTCTGTTTTACAAAATAGGTTTCCTATCTGAGGTATTTTGTGAAGATTTCAGGAAAAGTGTGGTTGACAATCAAGCCACAATAATTTCTCCTATTTTTAAGTGGGTCTTTCCCCATTGGCTTGTGCTTTAAACTTGTACATTAGCCAAACAGCTGCTTACCAGTGGTTCAAAGCTATACTCATATGTTGATAACCTGCAGAGGGTTTTTTTAACACTTGCAATGCAATTAAACAAAGAAGAAAGGGAGGGCTGTTATATAGTTATCAGATTTAACTTACTAGCTAACAGTATTTGGAAAAATGAGATATCTGCCTTAACTAAACAAAAGTACATACTGAGCTAATGAAGTTCTCTGTCCAGATTGACATACAAAGCATTAAATCTTTGACAACAAGGATGCTTTTGTCAAATTTCAAAGGCTCGGCTCTAACATCTGTTATCAGGCTCCTGTCAGCTGATGAATTCCAGCACACACACCAGAGAAGCTTGCTACATGTGGCACTGGTCCTCCACTGATAGTTGTCTCTCTCTGTTCTTTTCCAAAAATGATCTCAGTTAGTTGGTCGTCTTTGGAACTCTCGGTGAGAAATATTCCATAGGCCTCTCACTTCCACAGTCCCCTTAACAAATCTATACCAGCTCTGAGGTTTGTACAGATTAATTCCCTCCCCTGGGCTGTTGAACATAATGAAGTGTTCATAAAATTTCTTCTTTACTCATGTTAGTCAACAGGGCAATGGATGAGGCAATTTATCCATCTTTGGATCTCCCAGGAATAACAAATAGGGCTGCTTTGTCTTAACCAGTACACAAAGTAGACTAGCCTGGAAAACCAAAGCCCTGAATGCTAATTGTACTTTATTATAAGAGTGGGGGCTTTTTGTGTGTGCCTTCAAGTCAATTTGACTCCTTTGGACAACCCCGCATTTTTCTTGGCAATGTTGTTGGAAGTGGTTTGCCATTACCACCTTCCAAGGCTGAGAATGAGGGACTGGGCCAAAGATAACCAGTTGCTTTTGTTTCTAAGATGGGACTAGAACTCACAGTCTCCTGATACCTTAATCACTACATCAAACTGGCTCTCTTATTATAAGTGTTGAAAGTTAGCACCCACCCCTCTCCTAGAATAATGAAATATTTTAGGAAATATTTTTAAAAGGCAGAATATTGTATTTCCCTGGATGAGAAATTGAGAAACATGCTCTTGGAGGCAGACAGCAGCCCCCACCTTTCTTAATAGCCCACAGCAGATGCCAGCACTTAAGAGATAAAGGGCTTATTGAGATCTAGGTAGCTCTATTCATAGGCAAAAATTCCCTGCAGCAAAGTCTGAACAAAGGTAGGATTAGCCCTCAGCCACAATAGGAATTGCCCAACAAGCCCCTTCATTGCCTCAGCCCAAACTTCAAACAAACATAGCTCAGACAAACTCCTAGGATTTGTACATGGCACCATGGGAGTCTGACAACAGCCAAGAGAATTCATGTTCTTGCACAGGAACAGGAAGTTCAAGTGCAAAGCCCAAGAGAAGGTATAAATACCCCCCACTCTCAACTCCATGTGGTCAGCTGCACCAGAACTACAAACATGTGGTTCTGTTCTTATCTGTCAATAAATAGACCCTCTTTCCAATCAGCCTCCAGCCTCCATCTTGTCTCCAATGCCTTTCTTCCAGATTGGAACTGAACCAGGTGGATATTTCTTCCAAGAGAAAACAGAATTGCATAATCCTTGAATTTATAGGTCAGTCCAAATCCTCTTATTATAAAAGATCTCGTAACACCCGTGCTTCCTACTCGCGACAACCCTTGTTGCGTTTCTGTCAATCCCAGGAAAAACCCGCGTGCACAAACACCTAGAGAAGGATTAAATTGAGCCAAGCAGACCCCATGTTACTATCCTGACGATCCGGCAGGAAAGTTAACTTTCCTTTGGAATAATTTGGGAGGCTAATGCCTTAGAACGGAGCAAATGAAAACGTATTAATTTCTAGAGAGGGAGAGAGCTATGTGAAGTTCAGAACGGGGAGACCAGTAATTTATTTTACATTTGAAAAACAAGAGGGAGTGATTTACCAGACTGTACCCATCAGCCTTCTGGAGCTCATCGTCGGGGAGAGAAAAATTGATAGAAATTTTTTAGAAGAGTTGGCCTCCCTGGAGACTATCTCTTGCATTTAATGCGGGGGGGGGCACCTTTTGCGCATCCAATAAAAGTTGAGCCTCTCATGAAGATTTATACCATATTACACTGAGAAATTCAATGTACAACGATCCCCTGGTGTGCACACGGCTCAGAGTAATTCTCCTTGACTATGTGATCAACTTAGATTCGATGTCAGGTCTGCTGTATTCAATATTGTATGCTTAAGGAGGAAAAGAATATCTCCAGTTCATAAGGAGCTTTGTTTGTTAGCTTAAGCGAGCCAAAGTTGCCACCCTAAGCAGGTTTGCTGCTAATTGAATCCCATAAACATAATTAATGCACGACGACAATATCTCAGAAAGCAACAGGGGCTGCAGATTTAATACAGCTTTACATTATCAACATTTGATTTAATTTATATTAAAAAGAGTTGAGGAAAGGAACGGCTGTGGTCAATAGCCACAGAGAGAAGGAAGTCAGTTGAGTATATAACGAAACTAAAGTGAAGAAATTATTTGCCAATCTTCTTTTTTTTCCCTGACTCTCCTTGAATTGGATGAATAGTAATCTGCTTTTGAAATTTTTTATCGGAGGGGTAGATAATCTTGTAGAGGGAAGGTAGTGCTTGGTAGATACTTAATGATGAGATAGCCAAGGGCTGTATCATGGCTTAATATCCTATCCTTAATTCAACTTTCGAACAGCCAAGAGAATTTTCTGGTTTCTCACACGTCCCCATCTCAGTTCTCCCAAAGATGCTTTCTCGAGAGGCAACTTGTGTGTCTGTGTGTGTGTGTGTGATCACTTTGCTCTGGGACTTGCCAGAAACGTGGGAGCATTTGGGGAACATTTGGAGCCATAAAGGGGTGGTTTGAACTGTCAGCTGTGTTGCCTCTGTGCCGTGCCCCGGGTCATCACACACAGCATTAAATAAAAGATTTGAGCAGGTGGCTTTCAATAAAAATCCAGGAATGTTCTTTGTTGCATCTCGTCATTGTCAAAAATTCAGCGGATATCCATGTGATAGTGTTGCTGTATGTTGCTCTTGTTTGCTGTCATTGGCTATGACTGGGCTGTTTATGCTGCTGTTTCACGCTTAGAAGCAGTGTCTAGGCCCATAACTTGTTAGGAATTCTGTTATATAGTTGAGCAGTAAAGCACATGGTGACTCTACCTTTTTTTTTTGCTCTGTGTGGTACTTTATATAAATATAATTTCTAACAGATAGGTGTTTACCTTTGTGGCAATTCCTAAAGCATGAAAAGCCTTTTGCGAGACAATCAACAAGGGATTTTGGTCTTGACTTAAAATTCCTTTGTTGATATTTATGACGTCTCTTCTTATTACTGAACTGATGGACATCATTTGGAGGTCTTCTACTCCAACCCCCAAGGCTCAAGGCCCAGGACCTTATACCATCCTGGTCAAATGGTTGTCCAATCTCTTCTTAAAAACCTTCAGTGAAGGATCACCCACAACTTCTGAAGGCAAGCCGTTCCACTGGTTAATTGTCTCCCTCGGGAAATTTCTCCTTAATTCTAGGTTGGCTATTTCTTGGATAATCTTCCACCCATTTTTCTCCTGCCCTTTGGTGCTTCGGAGAATAAGGCAAATCCCCTTTTCTTTGATTCCTCTTCTGCTGCCTTTGGGCAGGAGGTCCTACATCTTAGTAGCCATACCTCTTTCTCTGGTATTTCTGCAAATAGATCCAGTGATGATTTATGTTTTGGAAGGCTGTGTGATAGGATTTGACATTTTCCAGCTGAGGCGTGGCCCTCTTCCAACTCATGCTTCATTATGTTTCTCTCCCTGGGAGAGGATGAAAGGAATAAAAATAGCCAGGTTGTTTAAAATGTAAGAAGGCATAAATTAATTCCTACCAGATGGCCCATTCAATTGTCATCTTCATAAAAATTAAGGCTGACAAACTTTGGTCCACCACAAAATCAGAATGAAAGCTAGAACATCATACGCAACTAGAAGGCATTATATAATATGATATATTATGCCTCTGTCCAGTTTCTCTTAGAAAAATTTATCTGTTCACCTAAATAAACAAAATAAAAACATGGCTTGAAGCTGGTGTTTATACTTTGTGTATCGAATCTCACCTAGGTCTTCTTATATAGCTTGAGTGCATAAATAAGAAATTCGGCAGCTAAGTTGTATAAATACCCTTTTGAGGTTTGGTCGTGTTAGTTATAGTTAGTTTCATTTTTGCAATGTCATATCTCAGGAATGTTAAAATCAATTTTGGATTACATGCACTGTGTGAAAATAGCTGATATTTAGCTGATAACGTTATTTAAAAATCAGATAGGGTTTAACTAGCAGGAATATATTTCGGGCACCTGCATTCCGTTCTTACCAGACATTGGGTGATTGCTATAGAGCAATCACCCAATGCTTCCACACACACCCCAATGCCCCCCTTTGTCTCTCACTCTCTGTGTTTGCATGTGTCACGTTCCCTGTTACGAGCCATGATTAATGAGGCGAAATCCCCCCTTGGTGTTTCCTACCAATCAATACGGAGATGGGAGCAAGTAGATGTTGAACAAAAAGACATTGAGAAACGCTTAAGCCGTTACTGTATTTGGGGTGCCCAAACAGAGGAGGAAATTGCTAGGTGTAGAAGAGTTAGCGTTAGCCTGCCTGGGTCTTTTGTCATCTCTGTTTTAATGTTTCAACCCTTCTGCTTTGCAGAAGTTCCCATTGTTTTCTGGAGCTTCAGATGCTCATTGCCTCTCCATCTGGGGTGTCCTCCTAATGAAGGCAGTAAAACGATCCCCACAATTCTTTGCAATGTCAAGATGGTCTGGGGAATTCTGGGAGTTGAAATCCCGAGGAGTTAGGTGTTTGTCCCAAAACTGCTTTTTCCAAAGGCATCTTTGTTTTTCCTTGAAGACGTTTCACTTCTCACCCAAATGTCCTTTAGCCTTCTAGTTTTACTCACAGGAAAGTCCTATGCCAATATCAGTTGCAAAAAGTAGTTAAAATAACTACTTTGTGGATGAATTTCCATTGAACAAGCCTTGTCCAGAGTGAAGTCCTAAAATGTGTGTGTGTGTGTGTCACGGTTTTGCCGTGTTGGGTTCTTCATAAGATATTTGAGATTATTTCTGCCCGTCAAAAACTTGGTCGATCCCGTTGTGAAGTATCAATTTCACATGCAAGCTACTATAAATCCATTTGGGTGAGTTTGTGATTGAAATTGACTTCAGATAACTGGCAGTTACCTCACTTGGCCTATTCCCCAACAGGCATCTTGAATTATTTCCTTTTCTGAAGACCAGGGATAAGTTACAGATAAATCTTTGGATGGCCAAGGTGGTTAAAATTGATCATAGCTGGAGAATGGTTAATCCTCCACTTACAACCGTTTGTTTAGTAACTGTTAGTAACTGTTTGAAGCTACGACGGCACTGAAAAACAGCCATTTTTCACACTTATGACTGTTGCAGCATCCCCATGCTCATGTGATCAAAATTCAGATGCTTGGCAACTGACTCGTATTTATGACGGTTGCAGAGTCCCGGGGTCATATGTGATCCCCTTTTGCAACCTTCTGTCAAGCAAAATCTATGGGGGAAGCCAGATTAACTTAAGAGCTGCAGGGATTCACTTAATTATTGTGGCAAGAGAGATCATAAAATGAAGCAAAAGCCTACTCAGCAAATGTCTCACTTAGCAACAGAAATTTGGGGCTCAAATGTGGTCACAAATTGAGGACTACCTGGAGAGCTACGTGGCACCCATCCTCACCAAGATCAACTTTAAACAGCCTCTTCCTCCAGGTATCTCCTTGTGGGGTTTTTTTTTTCCTTCCTCTGCTAAAACCAAGCAAGTAGAGAACATTTGGAGAGATGGCGATGGGTCCAATAAACGAGATATCTCCATAGCAAGCAGCAATGTTGTGAAGGAATCTCAGTCTGAGCAAGTCCCACTCGTTGTTCTTATTTCGTTGTTTTTCTTTCGCTCTTGCTCTACATTAAGCAAGGTTCAGAAGCAACTGCGAAGAACTGTCAGCTATAACGTAGCAGATGTTTAGCTCAAAGGAAAAGGGTTTCTGCAATCTTCCCAACAGATGCTTTCCTGATCAAAGAAGCTAAATTAGCCAGCAGGTCCTTCTGCTAAAGGTTTGAAATGGCCCTTGCAAAACACATGCTTTGGCCAACATGCGTGGTTTTCACCCACCTTGGGTTTTTAAGTGAGCTCTTAAAGCCGAGTTCAAAAACCACAAGTGGTATATTCACACTCTTGCCTCTGAAGAAGCCATGAAAAAATTTCCTTTGGGGGAGAGAGAAAAAAAACGCCTTTTGTGAGCCAACCCTTTTGATTTTTTTCCTTCGACGTTTATAGCTGATAATGAAGCCATTAAATTTTAAACGGTCTCAAAAAGCAATGGAAGTGCAGTTATACAGCATGGTGGTGTATTGAACAGGTCTGGGCCTGCAAAAATAAGATTGTTGACTTACCACCTGCACTAGCAAAAAACCACAAGCGAGTGGCAAGCTTTTACGTTTTTCACACCACATCTAGTTGCCATGGGACTGAATAACTCTGAGTTGACATCAAAAATCAGCCTCTGTCCAGCACAGGCCTTATAAAATCCCAGCCTCCATTTTTCATGTTTATTTATTTATTTATTTATTACATTTTTATGCCGCCCAACTCCCGAAGGACTCTGAGCGGCTTACAACATGGAT
>JANHGC010003073.1:35700-52407 GCA_027560395.1 Boaedon fuliginosus | reverse complement strand
AGCAAGGTAAAGGCTAAGAAAACACTTCTATAAAATAAATAAATCCATCCACCTATTCCTAAATAAGGGCATTTAAAAAAACAGGCATTTAACTCTGCATTCCTTTGCCAATTTCTGGATAGAGAAACCTGGGATGGGGATGGGTGAGGGAAGAAATAAAAAGGATTTCAGGATAGAATGCTATCAAGCATATAGCAGTATTTCTCAATCTCAGTAATTTTAAGAAATGTGGACTTTAACTACCAGAATTCCCTCATCAGTGTGCTGAATGGGAAATTCTGGGAGTTGAAGTCCATACTTCTTAAAGTTACTGAGATTGAGAAACACTTAATGACACATACTGGGCTAAATGTCTTAAAACAAAAATTCTGAAAAAGTTTTCTCTCACTGACCCTCACTCCCTGCCCATCTTTCCTGGTCTTATGTTTTCCACAGCATTTGGGGGGGGGGAGAACTCAATATTTACATGTGGCTAAAGCCTTGTGAGGTCAGTACTGGAATATTGAGTTCAGCTTCTGCTATATTTTCTTACTGGTAGAGGCTGGTCCATTGTGACATGCATCATAGATCTGAAGTGATTTGTTTTTAATGGTGAAATTTGGAGCTCCCTCATAAATCAGCAGAACTTAGAGAAGCCAACTAAGACTTGCATGCAAATCTTTTCACACAGAAATGTGTTCCAATTCTCTCTAAGCTTTCTTGGTTTCTGCAGTCTAATTGCCTTGTTGACCTCCTGGAAGTTATTGGAAAATCTCCAATGGAACCTGATCTACTTTCTGTGTGTTCCTACCGTACATCTTCGCTTTTACTTAAGCATAATTCTAGAGACAAGTTTTCATGATGCATATAGAACTTCTCTGTTGATACTTCAACATTTGGAACCTGATCCTTTTTCCTGGACATGAGAATTCCTCTATCCTAGAAGGATAGGGTTTACTTCTTATGGCGAGGTGAAATGGGGGGGGAGGAGGGAAGGAGGCAGACAGGTGATAAAATGTTGATTTCCCTTCCTTCCTTTCCCAAGGACAAATGGCAAGCTTTCATCTCCACTGTTGATCGCTACTTTCTGCAAGTCTGGGGGCAACTGGCTGGTTTCCATATAATCACCTCCTGAAATTGCTACTTGGCATGTAAGAGTTACCACACAGAGTTAGGTCAAACCTGAGATAAACACGCTCAAAACTCTTTTTCAAAGGCAAGGGGTGAGAGATGGCATGTTTGTGCAGAGAGAAAAGGTGATAATTGATTCGGCACAGTTTGATACCTGATGGGATTCAGAAGAGATGCCTGCAATTGCTTCCCTTTATCTTGAAATTCAGCAGGCCAAATCATGTGTCTGGCACAGAAACAACCGGTACCTTAAAGGAACAAATTATTAGCTACTTGATCAGACCTATGGATCGCATTTCTGAGACAGGAGTAGAATGTATGTACACAACATTTTCTGGGGACTAGAAAGAAAGGCGAGAGACAGAACTGATACAGAAATAGCCAGTTAGGTGTGACACAGACATTCTTTCATTGGAGAGCTAATTAACATATGCAATACAAGGGCAAATAGCTGGTTTTGAGCCAGTCTGTGACATATGGTGCTAAATCTGCCACCACCCTTTCAGATAATATTCTCCCCTTAGAAATGTCCCCCATATGTTTGGTCAAGAGGTCTATCACCTTAGAACACTCAATATATAAATGGGTCCATCCTTAAAGTATTGTGTCTCTTTGTTGTTTTATTGCAAAAGAATAATTCAGCTAGCTGTCTCAGAGTATGGAAGTAATATTCATCTCTTCTGATAGGCCCCATGTGTTCTAGCAGCAAGCTCATGCATGAGGAGGTGAATTCTAGAGTTCATTTAACATTTTTGTTATGTGGTTCTTATAAAACATATTGCCCAAGTAGGTTGGAATATTCCTTACTAACCTGCAAGGCTTTGGTTTTGGTTAGATTTTGGAGAATTCCAGGATTAGTTTTCTGAAGAGAAAAAAACCCCTCAATTTTCAGGTAAATTGTTTTGGATTTCCTAAAAAGACACTTGCATTCTGAAAGACAAGGGGCCTTAAACCGCTAGAAAATATTACACAGTTTGGCATCAGTAGCCTTTTTCACTGGTGGATCCATAAAATTCAGCTGGAATATTACTAATTTAACAACTCCACATTTCACTTTATATCCATCCTCTATAGGACAGGAAACTTTTATGCATTGCTTATAGCTAGAAACAAGATATAGTAAATATTAGGTTTTATATGTTCCAACATGTTGGAAGAGTTCCATTAGACCTCGCTCACCTAAAACCTTACCATTAGGCCTCACCTCTATCTTTGCTAAATGCAATTGGAAACTACTATATATCAAAGGAGAATATTTGTAGCTCAGGGTTGAAGTGAGGGGTCCTTTGTGCTCTTGGATCTTGGTTATTTTTTTGTAGATCTTTCATTACCCAAACTAGGTGTTTGGGACTGATGATGTTATCCAGTTTGGGTAATGAAATATCTGCAAGAAAATAACTAAGATCAGAGGGCACCTAGGACCAGTGGTGGGATTCAATTTTTTTTTACTACTGTTTCTGTGAGCGTGGCTATGTGGGCATGTGACTGGGTGGTCTGCTACATACACTCCTGCGCCCCATTTTTTGTCTAGAAAGCCATCTGAAGCTTCCTGTCAGCCAAATAGGGGCGTGGGATGGCACTGCACCCTCCATGCCCCATTTATAGCCTAGAAAAACCTCCCTGAAGTGTCCTGGCAACCAAATAGGGGTGCGTGGAGACTCCTGGGAGGGGCAGGGCCAATCAGAGGTGGTATTTGCCAGTTCTCCAAACCAATCAAAGTTATCACTACCGGTTCTCCCGAACCTGTCAGAACTGGCTGAATACCACCTCTGCCTAGGACCCATTACTACTAAAAAACACTATCAAAGTCATCGTTTTTTAAAATTTTTTATTGGTTTTGCATAATATAAAGATTAAAATACCTCTTTTTTCCATACAGAATTTGGTTGGTTACAAAATTTTCCAATTAAATTTTTCAATTAAACTTTTACATATAATTTTTATTCTTTTCATCTATTCTTAATTAATAATTAGCAATTTATTAGTCTTCTAAAAAATTAAAAACCTTAAAAGTAGTTAATATTTATCTTAAAAATCATCAATAAGAAAATATTTTTGTAGCAAATAAACATAAAGAAACTATAGGAAGATAAGAAAAAATAAAAAAAACATACGTTTAAATGATTTTAAATGTCATTCTACTTCTTCTTTAAAGGGTATTTAACTCTCCTCCTTTTTACGGCATTTTGGTATGGCCCTCTCCCACTTAGTTTCAATCAGTTTTATAGCTCCTTCTTTCTTTTCTTCCTTTCTTTCTTCCTTCCCATCTTTCTCCTTCCTCTCCAGTCTTTCTTTTCTTTTTTTTTCTGCTGTTCGGCTTTCAATTTTCCCCTGTCTGATTTTCGGTGTCCTAGCTGATTCTTTCTTCCCCATTCCGCTTTTTTTAACAATGTAATTATGTATGCCCATTTTGTTTCTGCAGGGTGGGGGCTCCTCCTCCTCTCTTTTCACTACCTCCAAACCTTGAACATTTTCCATGACCAGTAGGTCCTCAATCTTTTCAATTTTTTTATTTATTTCCTGTATTTGATGGAGGATATTTAGTCCAATATCTCGTATTTCTCCCAACTCGCTTTTCATTTCCTCACATAAGTTGCTTGTTTGTGAGGCAGTTTTAACTATGTCATCTATCCCCAGTCCGGTTGCCATTTTAAGGTAATAAAAATATCGAAGTTTTCTGTTTTTCTATCAGAATATTAAAATGTCTAGCTTTTAGGACCCTTTCAAGAATGTTCACCAAATAAGAACTGAGAGACACAAACAAAAAGTGGGGGGCACCTTCCCAAAGTAACGCGAAAATCGATGTTAACCGAAAGTTCAAATAGAAGAAGAGGCTTACAAATCGCCACTGATCTCATTCCTGTTAGTTTTTTCCGGTCTTCCGTTATGTTTTTTATAGTCAGCAAAAATTGTTTCCCCCAATCCGAACTCTGTTTGGATTATCTCCTTTACCTCCTGTACAATCTTATTGTCCGGTTTGCTTCGGCTTGTTGGCCGCCATCTTGGGTGCCAACTTTACCGGTCGTCGGCTTCAGCGCAGATACCTTGCCAGGGAGAGGATTGCGATTCCTTTCAACCCTTCAGGATCATGCTCTCTCATTTCGTTTCCCTTCCAGGGAAACTTTTGGTCCTCAGCCAACCCTTGGGCCAGAAAGCTGGGTGCCGGATTGCGGAGCCCCATCAATCCCGAAGCCCCTTCGCCGGAGGTCAAACCGGAAGTCCTCGAAGTCATCATTTTCAACACCATTTCTGACAGTTCCATACTGAAGTTTTATTTTCAAAATTATCCAGTTTCCCGTCTTGCTAATTTTTCTTAAAATCCAGATTGCAGCCTAATGAAGCACTTTGGAAACTGTGAAATCTTGCTTACTGTTTTGGGGCTGGTCTTAATTAAGATAATATTTTGCAATGGGCTTTGAACGTCTACTTATTATAGACCTTTTCATTCAATACATGCTTAAAGTGAATTATAAATGAATCTTAACAGCAGTGCAGAAACTTTCAGCAAGGGAATTAGAGTAACAAATTAAATAAGCCATCTAAGCACCAAAAGGAAAAAAAACAGCACAGCATCTGAAGCCAAAGCATTTTGAATTTGTTTAAATTAATTAATTCCATGTTCAGAGCTTGTTGTTGCTTGATGCAAATGTTGTACTTCTATGATGTACAATTGCCGAGAGTTATTTGTTGAGATGGGTGGCTATAGGTATCAAATACATAAAGAAAATAAAATCTATGCCTGTGACCAATTTGTCTCTGTCCAGAAGATGTCACAGATGTCTGGCCAAACAAATGAAAAGCATTTTATGTGCCACTGATACTACCTTACCTCTGTATTCTCTAGAAGTGCTTTTCCAGGGTAGGGGAACTGGCAGCTATCTACAAGAATGCTAGAATCTAGTTCTCATCAGCCATAACCATTGACCATACTGATGGAAAATGAAATTCAAAAGGATCCCAAGGCCCATATGTTCTCCAGGAGGCTAGTTTTCAGCAACAACATTGAGGAGATGGGGTAAACAACCCTCAGGACATAAGCAGCTGCCCCAAAATAGAATCACACAAAGGACATTTGGTGGCAACTATCAGAATTCTGCAACTTGGGACATTTTGTCTTCGATGGGTTTACTATATGTGTTGATTGAAAAATGCCAACATGTGGGAGCAGAATTCCTTGCACCACTTCTTCTGATGATGTCAATGTATTCCTGACAGGCACCCCCTACTCGTGTCTCCTGAAACCTTATAATTTTCATCCCCATCCCATTTTGCAGGAAATTAAGAAAGTTATATTTTGCTGCTGCTGTTCCTACTACTGAACAAATGGCCAGAAAATACATTCCATCACAGAGATGGAGATGATAGAGAGACAGAGATGGAGATAGAGAGATAATCGGTATATTTCAATCTGCTGGCACCCAGAGACCATGCCGATGAAAGAATTATGAAATGTTTGGGGGAATATCAAGATTGGGAAACCGTGTCATAAATTAGGAGTCAGAATTCCATGCTGATGGATTCAGATCCTGCTTTTGCCTAATCTTGGCATATTCTTCTCTGTCTCATATCCTTTGAGATAGCAATAAAAAAAAAACTTTTTCATGTTACTGAGGAGTTATGATTTTAACGATGATTTTGGGTCTAGTTTCTTTAGTAAAAAAAAAATTGGGCCTTACCCTTAGCCTCAATTCAAATGGCTCTTGACTTTTGTCACAGATTAGGTGGATTAAGAGATCTGAGATAAATTATAAAGGGATTGCTTTCATTATCCATGTCTTTTGTTTGTTGTGGTTGGTCAGTCCTCATGGTTGATAAAGCAGCAAGGTGTTCTGATTAAAAAGCAAATTGTGTACCTACTCAGTATAGAAATTTCTATTTATAATAAGCTTAAATGAAAACATTTGTTTGCATTAATTCTAACTAAAAGGCAATCACTTTTAAAAGTTACTGATCAGAATCTTTATTAAGGGCGAAGGATCATTATAATTCTTTAGTGACAGAACAACTACAATTATTTTTGAATCAGGGTCTAGACTTTACAACTCTATTCACCTTTGGTCTCAGTCTTACAACCACTTCCATCCTGACAATACTGCACTATTCCTTAAGAACATAAGAACATCAGGCAAAAACCTATGAATTTCAGTAACTTTTTTCCCTAAAAGAAGCAAATTAGATGGCTGGGAGAAACACAATACTACTTTTCCCATTTGTCTTACTAGCAATTAGAATTCTAATTCTAATCCTGATGCTAGCATCTGGTCTTGGCATAGTTACATTTGGGACCTTCCTCTGTTTGAAAGCACTTTCAAATTACAGATCAAGCCCACCTTAAAGATCACCATCATCAATTGTTAGCACATGAAATACAGGGTTTTTTTTCATTGCTGTTCCCCTTTGTCCAACCTATTTGGACATATGTGATTCTGTAGGGAGTCCACAATGAGAAGAGGCTGTTGCTCCTACAACTTCATGTTCACATCCCTTATCTGTTCAAGACAGATGAACATGCAGGGAAGACCATAGATTTTCAGAGTTTGGTCGTGCTTAGTGGCAGTGGTTGTAGCAATACTATTAATTAGTCTTACATACATATACTAAAAAAAGTCTCCATGTTAAAAATGTAGAATTGAGAGCATAAAACAAGTTCTATTGGATCAGACAAAAAAGCTCATATAGTCCAACATTCTATTCCATAGTAGCCAATAAATTGCCTCCTCTTGGATATTTATAGGATTGTGTGCCTAAATAGGAAAGGATTAGATCTCCTAAGAATCAAAATGGTAGAGGAGATTATGTTGAGGCAAGCCATAGCAAATAATAATAATAATAATAATTAAATCCACTTCAGGAGCTATTATTTTATGAAGTTTTCACAAGAAGTTGGGGTAGACCCTTGTTTATTTATTTAAATGTGTAAGCTTTGAAGAAACAACAGTCCCTGAAGGCTAGTCTGAAACATGTGTCAGATGAAACACTATTTTTTCATAAAATACTTAGAAATTCTTTCTACTTCTATTCTTTTTTTTTTCTTGATTGGCAATTATGGCATTCTTAGCCATTCTTTTCCTTGCTTTTACCTCCTCATCAGGTACTTTGGCTGCTTTCTTTACTGTCTTCATCAACCTTGCATCAGACTTGATAAATCCTGAAGGCTGCATTTTATGGCCTTCTCAGAAGGCTAGACATGAAAAGGTGGGGGAAAGGGTTCATAGCTGGGATCTGCCCAGGATAGAACAGGTCTGTGTACACATTTCCAAATGGGAGATATAGGCTTTGTGAGCAGAGGCATCTTCTTTGATCCAAATGTAACTCATGACTGTGGTTGAACACAATGCTAGGCAAGATTGCTGTGTTCAGTGACAGCATATCATCCAGGCTTGGTAGAAGTCTTTTTTTTTTTTTTTTTTTGGGAGGGGAGAGTGGGTTGGTTTTTCAAATCAAAGGGTGGATATTTCAGTTGTTTGCTTTAACATTACCACCAGTTCTTTAGAGGCTGAGATAAGAGATATTCCCTATCTAATAAATAAAAGCAGAGCTGATGTTGGGTAAAGAGTCATAAAGCTACCAGATTACTTTGCACTGGCCTTAAATGAGGCTTTTAAGCAACAAAAGAATGGAGGAGGAGCAAGGTCAGATCTGGATTCTTGGAAGAGGGTTCCAGAAGTGATAGCACTCAATGATACCTGTTGTAAAGGCCAGGTTGGGCTTGCAAAGTGTCACGACAACTTGTTATCGCTGGGAAGTTCATTCTTGCTTAACATGCTGGCTCAAGAGTGACACTAAGTTCCCCCTGTGCAACTTCTGATGGACAAAACGTCTGATTGACACTAGGACTCTCTCACAGAACACAAATGCATTTAGCAACTGTGTAACATCCCCACTATTGTCCATTCTGATGCTTCAGATGGGCAGGGTTTCAACTCCCAGAATCTGTGGATAAAGGGCAGGTGGCCTTAGAGATTGTTTGTTCTTCTCCTACAACCAAATCATAATGAAGAGATATCTCTGGTATTCATTAATGAGAACAACAGCAGAATTTTATGATGGTCAGAGATCAGAAATCAGACCAAACAAATTTAACAAAGAAAAAGAAAATCATAAAATAATCTTTACCACTAGTCAGGTTGCCCTTGTCCTAGTCTATTAATGCTGATGTGATGTATCCTAATTGCTAAAAAAAACCAATATTGGTAATTAAATAACTAATTTCAGAGTCTGTCTGCTAAGATACACTTCATATAAAACTTATCTTTTTGGCTAGGGATTTCTTTAAAATAGAGGCTGGAGTATCCGACAATGTGAATTAAATAGAGATAGTTCGTTTAGCAACTGCTTCAGACAGTGACCATTTGCAGTTATGCAGTGCTAAAATAGTAAGTAATCCTCACATGTATGACCTTTTCAACATGCCTCTCTCTCAGTCATGTATTCAATAATTATAGTCAGTTAGTATGTGTTGTATTGTGTAAAATCTTACACTAGCTTGCAGTCCCATGATTTTTACTTAACAATTGCTCTGCTTAATGACCAAGTTGCTGGTCCCAATTGCAATTGCTAAATGAGGATTACCTGTATATTGTTGTTGTTGCTCTAAGGACCTTTTCCTCTGGGGTGATGGCATTTTCATATATTTGCTCTCCCAGATTGCTGAAGAAATGGATATTGAAATGGGTTCTGGGAACAGCCCACTTAAGGTAAGTGAGAATATAATTATTTCGCTGATGAAAGCCTTTGCATTTCTTGAGATGTCACAGATTCCCCTTGGTTTGGGTTCGCTCATTCTGGAATAGCCTCAGTTCTCTTCTACTGACTGCTTGGCCTTTTCTTGCCTCAAGGGTAATAAAAAATCAAGCTGTCCAGTGATGGCAGTCCACCAATTTTGATTTAAACTAAATCTTAAAATGAATGAGTTGACTAATCTTGAGCTAGAAGGAAAAAGTAAATGGTAGGCTAAGGCTGTGATTCTGGGCAGCTTGGTCTCTTTCTAACCTCAGAGCTATGTTATGGACCTGCCTGGGAGTCAAGAAAAGAGCCAGTCTGTACTTTTTCAGAGTTCAAAGTTAACACAGGGGCTCAATTGTACACCATGTCATAATTGTGCAACTGTTCTGTTATGAAGCATTTGAGGGCAGCTGTGATGAAAAATCCTCTGTCTCTGAAAGGAACTTAAGAAAATGATATAAGGATGACCATAAAGTCACATGAAGCCAACTAGTCTGAAAGTGCACTTCACCTTAAAATTGACTGGGGAGTAAACATATATGTAATAATTCTTCCCTTCTGTTTTATGGTATTGAAAATTAAAATTGGGTACCAATAAAGGGGAATTTTTGTAGCTCAGGGTTGAAATGAGGGGTAGGATGCAAGCACTGATGATGTCACCTAGCTTGGGTAATGAAATGTCTGCAAGAAAACAACCAAGCTCAGATAAACACCAAGGACCCCTAATCTTTATGATTCCTTTGAGTCTTCATGCCTCAAAATTTTGCATCTGTCTGTTTACAGTCATTTTATATGAACAGAACAGAACATGAAAGTGAGGGTGCTTGAAACAAATCTACCAAATTCCAAAGTGGAAATATTGCTGTCCGTTGATTCCTTTCTTCTCTTTTTCTCTGTTCCTCTCTCTGGCTGTGCTTATTCTGTTTTAGCATGTCATTTCTGCTAGCCTGGAGTTGCTGCTTCTTCATATCTCAGTCCCATTTGCTTTTCCCTGATTGGCCAAAATCAGCAACCACATGAAAAGAGTTCTGAGAGACCTGGAAAATCCCATGATGTCGCAAGTCTGTTTAAAACCTCAGCTTCAGGGCAGATGACTTCAGAATTGCCCTCAGGCACAGCAAGGCTACTGATAGAGAAGCTAGTAAACTAGGCGAGATAATTGGATTGACTGGATGATATAAGAGCAGTTGAGGTTGCTTAATTTCCACAGGGTTTGGGGCAGCTATCTTTGAAACCTTCTTTAGTTGGGCATTCTATCAAACTCCGAGCAAGGCGTTTGTTTGTTCGTCTTGCTTCCGCATCTCTGTTTGTTCACGCTTGGCAAAGCAAAGCATGCACACTTTCCTCTGTCAAATGTTGGGGGCCTTGAAAATTTTGGCTCGAGATCTGTAAACTGGAAAACCTGGGAGACGTCACAGCAATTTGCAAAAATCCCATCTTGCAAAGGAGGATTACCATGTAGGTGATAATAAGGGCTTTTGCTGGCTCTCAAAGTTAGGCATGCCTTCTGCCTCCAAACTCTTGGAAAGCTGATAGCGAGAGAGGGAGGACATTTCAGGAGTGGAAGCAGATTGTTGGCTATTATGGGGGAGTATTTTTATTTTGCATTGGCTTTTGCAAGAGATTTGTTGCATCATTATATATGATAGAACCAACAAGCACAACTAAATTTAAATTTTAACAGAGAAAAATGTAGCCATTGATGATGATATCCATAGCCAATGTCAGAATAAGGGAACAGTAAGATCAGTTAGCAATTATATGAACAAGATTCAAAATAGCAATAGCAATAGCACTTAGACTTACTTTATCGTGCTTTGCAGCCCTCTCTAAGTGGTTTAAAGAGTCAGCATATTGCCCCCAACAATCTGGCTCCTCATTTTACCCACCTCAGAAGGATCAAAGGCTTAATCAACCTTGAGCCTGGTGAGGTTTGAAATGCCAAACTGCAGGCCACTGGCAGTCAGCAGAAGTAGCCTGCAGTACTGCACTCAAGCCACTGCACCACTATGGCTCATCATAATAAAATAGATAAATAAAAACAGATACAATCCTTCTTAATCATAGTCAATAGAACCAATACAAATTATGTAAAATATAGTTTCTTTAAAAGATGGAGATTAAAATGATTTCACCTAAAGGTTTTATAGCAAGGGTCAAGCAATGTCTACCAAAAGGATTTCATAATTGGCTAACCCCCAAATTCCCATCTACCCTTGTGTTCTCCCTCTGGAATTTAGTTTGATATGTGTGCCCCTCGTTATTGATCAATTAGATTACAGCCTACCACTGTGTTTAACTGTAATATTTTGGCATATTGTTGTTTAAGGTGCCACCAGTGGGTGGCAAAAAGTCAAGATCGCAACCATGATCATGCTATCAAAATGTCACACATTAAAAAAAGGTAGAACTCTGATCACATGATCATGGTTGTCAATGATCCCAAATACCTTAAAAGTGTCAACGTAGGAAGGAGTTTCCTCGATAAACTTTTAAATGCTTTTCTCCCAATGAGGTCTCTGTCTATGTGTCTGTCTATCCATCTATCCCACCTTTATTTTGATGCAATAGTCATTTGCTCCACAGGCTGTGCCAGTGTTATCTACTCATACATGTGTCAAGGTGGCCATTTATATATCATACACTGCTAAAGAAAAGAAGGGTAAAAAATGGAGAAAAAGTCCTGATTGGGTTGTGCTATATGCACATTTTTTAAATTTACACTAATCCTAATGCAAATGCAACAGAATTATTTAATTCACAAAAATTAATCCGGTTATTGAGTTAACTCATCTTCTGGACTTTACGGATGCCATGGAAACAGGGATGGGTTTCTCCCAGTTCGCTGGTTACCCGCTTTGTGGATGCGCTTCTGATTCAACTGTCAAAAGTGCGTTGCGCACTATCGACTGAGAAATCTTTGTGGTATTCTGAAAACACTCTGATCCAACAGCTGTGCAGTGGCTATCCACAGACAGCTGAATCGGAAGCACGTCCACAAAGCGGGTAACCAGCGAACCGGGAGAAACCCATCCCTGCATGGAAAAAAAAAAGTAACGTCCATTGAAAGTTAAAATACCCAACTTTGCAAATTGAAAATTGTTCTTTAACTTTAATTGACATCGTTAAGTATTGTGAAAACCACTGATGCACCTTTCACATGTGCTGGGGTAGACCATGGTTCCATAACTGGGTATGGTTGAGATCCCAGGTACCATATGTTTAAATTAGCTTCATATATATGGCTGTAGATCAGAATACTTGTCTTACTTTCCCCAAATCTTAAGCGTGTTCAATCTATATATATAAAGTAGAGTGTGTATATATGTGTGTGTGTATGTATGTATGTATGTATGTGCCGTATACACTCTTCAACAACTTGACCAATCTCAACCAAACTTGCCATGAGATATCTTACCCTCTGGCAACAAACAGTGTGGGGGTCAGATACACTGTTGGGGAGTCTGTACCCCCTAAAAAGAGTGCTGAAGTGCCAACCCCCACCAATACTGACCAGCAAGCAACTACAATATAAACTGCCAGCAAACTGCACTCCACAAGGGCAGAGAGCAGCGTAATGCCGCCCATCGTGCATGTGCATTTCAGGCAATATGTTTAGCTGCAGGCGGCTGCCATCAGGAGGAGGCAGCAGTGAAGGGACAAGGTGAGGCCAGGTGGGGCTGAGCAGTGACTGATGAAGGGGGTCACCTGGGCTGGCAGGAATAGTTGGCAGGGGGTGGGAATAGCTGGCCCGGGCCGGGTCTCTGTGCCACAATCCCTGCAGCAGGGCAGCCTGGCCCACTTCCCTCCCCTCGGCTGACCGGCTTCCTCTTCCATGCTTGGGAGGCGGAGGCTCCCCACACGGCCCTGCCTGCCTGCCTTGCCTGGGCAGCCAGACTGAACCACACTCCTGCAGCATGCCAATGTCAGCAGAGGGAGAGGATGCTGGGGGCACCAGGTTGAGGCTCTGCTGCTGCTGCCCAGGTGAGGCCGGGGAAGAATGAGAGACCAGCACTAACTCCACAGCTGATTGATGCTAATCACGGAAGTGCCGGAACCCCAGAGGACTGCATGCCCTCAACAGCTGACTGCAGCTGACTGCCACCCTCAACAGTATGACTGACACTGGGGAATTGAAAGACGTTGGATGGCATAGACACACAGTGTCAGGCCGAGCAGCAGTCTATAGCATCTGTCTATAGCCATGACTATACCTGGGCGAAGCTGGGTAATCAGCTAGTAAACTATAAAGTATAGGACACTGGGATTCAGTTTTATATATCATCCTAAGTGACTATGTGATTTGAATCTGGGTTCTGTGGTTTGAATCCAGTTAACTGGTTTATTCAATGCATCATGATTTAGCGTGAATGGGAAACCAGTCACAATGTATGAATGAGAGATGCAACAATGGGAACCAGATTTTTTTTTTCTTCATGTCATAGGAAAATCCCACTGCTCCCTCTTTTATTAAAAATCCCAGCCAAGGAGTGACTACTAAATAGTCAGCAGTCATCTTATACTCCATCTGGATATTGAATCACCAAAGGAAATCTGTCTTTAAAATCTAAAGAATGAGAGAAGACATGGAAGCTTTTGTGTAAGAAAGGGAAAGTTGGAACAAAAATTAAGAAAATATTTTTCGACGTCTGCTTACTTCAGCTAGGCTATCAATGACAGACTGAATTTTTGGCCCAAGTTTAAAAGACACGAATTAGATGTGGGGGAATTGATTTCTCTCTCTTGGCCCTTGTGAATCCTATCTTTTTAATATTCTCCTTTACTCACTATTTTTTCTACCGCAGTCACCATTTTAAAATGAGCACTTGTTTACACACCTGTATATTAGTTACACAGAAGGCTTCTGTGATTGTTCTGGGTTGAAAAAAGGCAGAAGCAGACGGTCTCATTGATTGAAGGACAATATTAATCTCCAACATTGTTTTATTGACAAACATTGATTCAGTATTTTACTTCAAGATCTGACCTGCTCTTCTTCCCAACAGGTCATATGTGATCCTATGCAACAGGAAAATATCAATAAGACGTGGGAATACTATGCCTTTCCAAATGAAGATGAGCTACAAGTTCCATCAGCCAGAGCCAGCATAACCGTAAGAGATTCTAGAAACAGTGATTCAAAAGTATTTGGAGAGCCAAATATTCACCAGCTTGGTTTTGAATATTTACTGACTCAAACTATCTTATATGTACTTATGTGTAAGTTCCATGGAACTCAATCAATCAATTAATCAGAATAAAGCTGGAAGGGAGGTCCTTGGAGGTCTTCTAGACCAGTCACCTACTCAAACAGGAGACCCTATATCATTCCAGACAAGCGGCTGTCCAATCTCTCCTTAACAACCTCCAGCAGTGAAGCACCCACAACTTTTGAAGGTAAGATGTTCCACTGGTTAATTGTTCTACTTCTCACTGTTAGGAAGTGCCTCCTTAATTCCAGGTTGCTTCTCTCCTTGATTAGTTTCCATCCATTGTTTCTTGTTTTGCCTTCTGGTGCTTTGGAGAATAGGCTGCCGCTGACCCCCTCTTCTTTGTGGCAGCCTCTCAGTCAAGTCAACTCCGTCAAGGAGCATCTGCAGGAAGATCAAACAAACCAAGCTGGCAGCCATGCTCATGTGACTGAAACCTCTCTCCCCAAACTTTAGTCATAAAAAAGCACATTACTTTCAACAAATTCACCCCACTGCTTTCCTTCCCATTTATTTACTTTCCCATTATTTTATAATTATACTCATTTCACTTGAAGATTGCTAGCACTTTGATCAACTTCACTAGTGTGATACACATCTGTTAATTTTACCAATAATATATTGTGAAAGACACTATTTGTTAAGAAAATATGAAGCACTGACAGTTGAAACAAACATAGTTCCTGTGAGCGTCAGGGGGTAACTGCATTTCTCCAGGAGATTATGGGATGAGCTAGGCCACGAAATTCTTCTTACACCAAAAGTCAGCAACAACGAGAGAGAGAAAGAGAGAGAGAGAGAAGAGAGAGAACCTCCATAGCAACTGTGAAATTATTATGCTTTTAAAAAGCACTCCTAGGAAAGTCCCTAAGACAAACTCACAGTCTTGCTTCAGTTTTTTGGAAGGCCAGCTAAATATGTTTAGCTCCAAGCCCATGAATCACAAAGAGGCTTTCCTGCACGTTTCTCAGGGACCTGCAAAGCCAGTGGAATAGCTGCATCCTATTACAGTGAGTCAGAAAGCTGTCAAACAGTCAAATGCTGTTGTTCTTAAATCAGGCTCTCAAGGCCATGAGTTGCTGCTTCCACCCATTTGTTTATTCTGCCCCCTACCTTTGTTGTTCCAGATGTTATGGATCTCTCAAGCTCAGATGCCAGAAGCAACTGACAGTGATGGATCAGCTGTCACCTTTGTTTCCAGAGGAGTCCAACATGCAGGCTTTCAGCTCCACAGCGAGCTTCAGCTATTCTGTCCAATGCATGAAGAACAAATGAAGATGCACTGAAGACTATCCTTCTTGTCAGATAAGATTATTACTACAGTGTATTGTCCTCTTTGGTGACACTCAGTTTCAAGGGTTTCTCTTCCTTTACTGCAAATTCAAATGAAGAGGTCTGCCAGGAAACTGAAGAGAATCTTGTTAGGGCATCAGGAAAGAAAGCTTAAATGTAGGCCTCACCAGTGAAGCAGATAAGAAAGCAACCAAAGGTTTCTGCTGCATTTATCAATATCTGAAGCTCACAAAATCTTAGGCACTTTAATTAAATGTGTTAACCAGGGGGAAAATGCTACCAGAATTCCTCGTGATGTTCTCATAGACCAGGGCTGTCAAATTCGCAGGGCAGGGGCCAGATGCCTCACATGCTGGTCACGCCCATGCCTGGTTTAGCAAGTGGGGGGAGTCCCGATACATCAGGTGATGCCGCCATGAAGACACGAATTTGACACCCGTGTCATAGATTAACATAGTTTTCTCTTACAATGTTCTCAATAACTGGCTTGAATTTTGGAACAGCGTAAATCAAGAGTTAATAGACAATACAGTACAGTGTATATTCCCTGCCTCTTTTGCCTCTGTTTTATTTTCCCTTCAATAGCTAACTGGGAAACAAGCATTTGAGTAAGAACAAAACCCAGCATTGTAACTTAATCTTCTGAGGCTATAATCCTAAATATACTTACCATGAAATATACTCCAGTGAATACAGTGGGATTTGTAAGAATAAGCATGTATCAGATTGAGCTGTGAAAATGTTCTGTTAGCATTTTCCATTCTTTTATGAGTATCCAGCTGAAGTTGCTTTAATACATAATTGCAAGATTTCAAAATTGGAAACCAGAAGGGTTAAAATTGAGTACATGGATATTTAAATATAGCAAGCCAGAAAGACAAGTGCTGAAACAGAGTATTGGTGTTACACTTTTATAACCATTTTATTCCTTTCAGCAAAACAAGAGAACAAGAACAAGTTATCCATTACAATAAAATTGATTAATCTGAAACACTCTCTCAAATCGCATGTATGTTTTTAAAATCAATTCATACCTGTGTTTTGTAGGATTTACTCATACATACATGTTTATAGGATTACATTTTAATCCTTCCAACAGTACTTCAGCATGCACCCACTTTGACTAGTGTAAAAACCATCTTTTTTTTTAATTACTACAAGTAAGAACTTTGCACATTTCTCAAAACCTACAGTAACTATCTTATTTAAATTCAAAATCAACATGAGAACTGGAAACATGATATGAGATTATATACAGCACCCTGGTAGGTTCTGCAGGACATGTTAGCAGGATAGCATCTACCAGTGGAAGGAAGGAAGGGAGGACGGAAGGAAGGGAGGCCGGGAGGGAGGGAGGGCCGGACGGACG
>JANHGC010003071.1:118880-132408 GCA_027560395.1 Boaedon fuliginosus | reverse complement strand
GAAAAGAACAAGTGATCATTAAGAATAATTGATGTTAAATCTCATGCAACACGATGTTCAATATTTGAAAAGGTTTTCTTTTTTTTTTTATGTAAACAAAAAATAAAAATTCTTTTTTTTTTTAAAAAAGAAAGTCAGGTCCTTGTTATGCCCCAAAGCTAGAATACATTTATTGTTTCAGATCAAAATGCTTTGTTTTGTCTATTCAAGAACAAACAATTAAAATATTTACACAGCAACCCAGATCATGATGAAGAGGAAGCAGGACAGCATGTAGCATTAATATCTTCTTTTGTTTTGTGCAATGAGCAAGGAATTGGCCCTGATGCTTTAATTGGCTTCTTCCAATACTTCGATTTTATCATTCTATTATCGGCTCTGTAAAGTCTCAATATTGACTACTTTATTCTGAGATAAAAGCTTGAATCACAAAACATTTAGAGTATGCTTAGCAAAGGATTGGAAGAAACAGTATTAAAGTCATGATCAATCTATTGCTTACCAGTTGCTTCCAATAAAACAGGACAGCAACACGTAGGGGGGTAACATTGAGGCAAGATGATGCAAGATGACATGAATAATTCACATAATTGACCACATCACAGGCAAGATACCTGATGGATCTACATTTCAGACAGTAATCTTCTATAATATAGCCATCTGATATATTTACAAAAAAAACAAAAAACCCTGGCTTAATATTTGGTCTCAGCAAATATTCGTAACTCAATGTTAATTGAGAAGAGAAAAAAAATATCACTGCAATCAAATGCAGGAAGCCTCTGCACATGTGCATTATTTTTATTCTTCTCTCTGCTCTTTTTTTTTAAATGTCATCTTGCTTGCTTGTTTTTCATTCAACAGGCTGTAGTTGCCCACTGCATTACATTTATGAGAGTTTGTGATATCATCTTATTAGGCTATGCAATGTTTGACTAGCAAAATTGCACAAGTCATCCCAAATCAATATGACTAAATAGCAGTAAGGGTAAATGAGGTTGAAAATAATTTGAATGCCTTTACAACAAATGCTGAAAATCTTGGAAATGAAGAGCTATTTTTCAACCCTCCACAAAATTAATAGGAAACCTGAAAGTCAGGCCCAACTAAAATAATAATTTTAAGGGGCTTTTAGTAGAATAGACTCAGTTCATTTAAATTAACTATTATTATTATTTTCCACTAATAAAAATGAAAGCGATGCAAAATGAGATTATATATGATAATTTCTTGGGGATATGCAAACTGTGAAGAAACTTCAGAATCAATGAAAAACAATAGATCAGTTTGCATCATTTTTGAAGTTCAACAGAATTTTTCTTGGTCCCTTTTTTCTTTTTTTAAAAAAAAATTAGAATAAAGGAAGATTCATTGATGGATTAACAGATCATAGCAGCACAATTAATTTAGCTAAAGGCTTTTACACTGGCGTTTATGGTTCTTTTCCATTCAGATTTGATATTTAAATCTCTCAAGTTGACTAGATTGATACATTATCTAACTCATAATGTGGTTTCTGGGATGATATCTAGTCCGTTTGGTCAGGTTCTTATGAACTGGTTGTTATACTGCATTGAAAAATCACTTTATGTTTCTTTGGCAGTCAAAGAAATGATGCAACCAAAACAAAGGCAGCAATATTTACATTGTCTTTATTTGCTTCTGCTCTGAAGGATTTCAGTCTTTCTGCTATACCACTGTACAATTTAATGGAACTCTTCTTCCTGACCGTCTTTATGCCAGATATAAAAGATTGGAGTGGGAGATCTTATATTAAACTGTTATTAAATAACACTCAGCTTAGAGGCATCCACTTGAAAAAATATCTCCTAACAGAGTCAGAAAAGTAAAAATGCCCAGTATCTCTGCACAATATAGGTCCCAATCCCTTTTTAATATATCTCATGGGAAAAAGAGTGGGGCTTCAATTGTAAGGTCATCACCACTGTAATTTATTTTATTTACTTAAACATCAAATTTAGGTACTGTCCCCCCATCTTATTCTCAGAGTTATTTTTCTTGGTATCGACTCTTTCAGACCACCAATACAGCAAAAAGAAAGCTGTTTGTCTTGCTCCATCATTAAAATTAAGAGTAACCATTTTTCTAAGGAAGCTTATTGCTTTCATTTGAGGACAACATTGATTCTGAAGGGAATGCCGTTCATTGAGGAGGAAATTTAATAAAACAACATGAAGGAATCACATCTTTTGCTCTTCATTGCAGCAAAGGACGATAAAGCCGCTTGGGGTCTGATTCTTTTTTTTTAAGTATTTTTTTATTTTTCCAAATTAAAAACAACATATCTTATATCCAAATGGTGTTATCTGGATTACACTCATGTTTCTACAGTTATTTCATTCATTCATGTTCTTTACATATAGTCATTGCATTTCATATAGAAAAAAGAAAAATAGTGGGGGGCATGGTCTGCATCCAGACGAGATCGGTCGAGTTTTCATGGAGCTCCATGGAAACTCCCGAAATCCTTGCCTGCCAGGGGCCCGGAGGGGTCTAACCGTGACCTTGTAGTGGTCAGGGGAAAAAGGGCGTTGGCTGGGATCCGAGGGGTGCGTGCTGTCTCTCCATCACCCTGTGCCTAAGCTCCATACCGGCAGGGAGAAAAGCGGCCGAGCCGCAATAAGCCCGGAGCGACCACAAAGAAAGATTGGATAAGAAGGTAAAGACCTGTATTGCTGCGATACATGGAGAAGACGGATTGGGTGTTTAAAGATTGACGCCCGATAAGATCCAATGATTGGTGATGAGAACAAGGTTAATGAATATATATAAGGCAGATTATGTGGAAAGATTCTGAAAGGATTTTGAAGTGAAAGGAAGTACTGGGGGCTCTCGCGGAAACAAAACCAAGTTTAAACAGCAAGTGGAGACGACCCGAAGGTAAAGACTGAACTTTTAACATACTACGATAATTATACTATTATAACATTTTAAACAGACATATATAAAGTAAACAAATAATAACAGACAAGACAAAAATGGTGGAGGGCGCAGAAGGCAGAATGGAGGAGGAGCAAGGTGTCCCAGATGTTTGGCAGCAGTTCGAGGAGGGAATGGAAAGCCTGTATGCATCTTTTCAGAAGTTTAAAAGAGGAATAGACAGTTTGTTTTTAAAAATGGAACAGAGTGAGAAATGTGGAAATGCGGAAATGACATTGTTTGAAGAAGAGGTGCAGAAGGAGGAAAAACAATGGGAGGACACGCCGACAGTAAAGGAAAAGGACTTTAAAATGGTGCCAGCCGAGGAGAAGGAAAGGAAAAGAGGAAGAGATACTACACAAAAGATATTGGAAATAAAAGATGGTTCAAACTATTTATTTATTTATTTATTAGATTTATATCCCGCCTCTCTTCACCCCTTTTGGGGGAACTCGAGGTGGGAAACTACAGAAGAAACCGGCAAATTTGGAACTTAGTAATGTTAAAAGAGAAGAAGTACCTAAAAAGAAAAGATCGCCAGAGGGACGAGCTGGAACAGAGGGGAGAAGTATCGCGAGAGACAGCGAGAAGAAGAAAAAATTCAAGGGGACTTTCACGAGAAAAAAAAAGAGAGACTAAAGAGGCAGGATAAATGAAATGGATCCAGGGTTGTTGAAATGATTTAGCAAATGAAGATGTGTTTTCAATGATAGTATAAGATTTTGTATCCCTTTTTCCCTCTTTTCCCCTATATATTTTAACATCTTTTATATCTTTTATATATTTTTAACTAATAAAAAGGAGATTAAAGGGGGATGGGGGGGCAGAAATTAACTGATTAAAACGTTAAACAGGTATTGTTTTTAAAACTTATATTTTAGAAATGTAAAAATAGGGAAGGGATGAATTATATGGAATGTTTTATAAAGTGATGAATTATAGAGATGTAATCCGGTTCGCACCGATACAGGGGAGAAATGCTTTTTCCTTTTTCTTTTTTGTAATACTTTTTAAAAAATTAATAAAATTTATTAATAAAAATTACCTGGGTAACTCCGGGTAATCAGCTAGTAAGAAGAAACAAGAATTGACTAAACAAGGAATAGATATTACATGGTATTCATTTCTGCAAATTCAATCAAGATATTAAGATGGTTTTTATGAGAGGAATACGGAATTGTATGAAATATTGATAGGAAAGGACGAAAAGTTGATAACAAAATGATATGACTACCTATTAAAATTTAAAATGGCAGAAGAACAAGTAAAGGAAACAATGATCTCATTGGCTAAATTTTTTGGATATACTATTGAATTAGAAAAATAGGAAGAGGAACTATTCTTTGACAATATCTACAGCATATAGAGAAAATCTATACAAGATGTTTTATAGATGGCATTTTGATCCAGTGAGATTGGCAAAAATGTTTAAAAACAAATCCACTAAATGTTGGAAATGTCACCAAGAACTGGGATCATATTATCATACGTGGACAAAGCCAAAAATATTGGTTGAAAATACGAGATTGGCTAGAAAAAATGACTTTACAGTATATTGAAATGAAGCCTGAAATATTTTTATTGGAAATAATACCAACAACATACAGTAAGGATGATATATATTTAATGGTTCATGTGTTGACAGCAGCAAAGATTGTATTTGCACAGCAATGGAAAGGATTAACAATACTTAGTGAAGAGGAGGTAATCAGCAAAGTCAATGGGGCAAAGTTGGATTCATTTAAAAACCATGTGATTCACTTAACAACTGCAGTGATTTGATTAACAACTGTGGCAAAAAGGCATAAAATGGGACAAAACTCACTTAACAACTATTTTGCTTAGCAGTAGACATTTTGGGATCAATTGTGATCGTAAGTCAAGGACTATCTGCAGAGATGGTATTCAGTCGGTTCGGACAGGTTCTGGCATAGCAGTAGCGGAAATTTTGAGTAGTTTGGAGAACCGGCAAATGCCACCTCTGGTTGGCCCCTGCCCACCTGGCCCCTCCCTCACCCTTTCCTGTCCTAAATTCCCTTGTTTTTTAGCTCAGCTGATTTGTGCAGCAGAGCTGATAGCCACGAATCAGCCGAGCTAAAAAACAGCTCACCTCACTAGCACTGACACCAAGGATGGTCTGTGAGTGCTGCACTGTACCTGTGTGAAGCATGCTCTTACAGAACCAATTGCACCATCGGCTGGCCCTGCCCACCCCACACTACCCTAAAGATCTTTCCTTCGCCACATGGTCCAGCTAATCTCTGTGCCTCACCTGCTCTGCTCACTAAAGGTAAGCATGCCACCTGCTTGCCCTTCACCTCAGGTCAGGGCCCAGGGATGCACCATTGACTGGCTCCAGCCTTGCCCTGGAGCCTTCACCTGCTCACCGTTCACCTTGGCTGGGTCGGGGAATGCACTATTCCCCTGCTCTGGCCTTGCTCTGGACCTCCACCTGTATGCTGCTGCCCCCCCTCTGGCCTTAAACTATGGTCCCACAGGGTTTATTTATTCAACCTGCAGCCTGCTGTGCTAGGCCAAAGGGCCATGGGGGGGCAGCATGGTCGCAGAAGGGCCAAAGCAGTTTGGGAATGGATCGGGTGGTTCTTCTTACCTTTAAGAAGGTCCATCCAGAACACACTGCAGTGGAGATCTTGCAGCTGCTTCTTCTGTCCCTTGACACAAAGGCTTCAATTGTGGAGATGCTCCTTGCTGGAAGAGCATCTTGTGAGCAGCTGTGAGCTGCTTCTTTCCTCTAAGTCCCATGTGAAAAGCACTGTAGCTGAGAGAAACAGCAATAGGCTGCTGCTTCTCCATGCTGCAGTGCTTTCTGGATTGGATTTAGAGGAAAGCAGTGGCTCACAAGATGCTCTCCCAGCAAGAGCAGCAGTGCAGAGAATCAGCCGCTACCCTGGAGAACAGAAATGGAAGGGAGCAGGTCCTGAAAGGCTTCTCGGTCAGCCGTGCATGTGTGGAAGCTGTGTGCATGTGTGCACACACGCATGTGTGCATGCTCACATCTTCAGCAAATTGGTGGTGGGATTATTTGAACCCCACCACTGACTATCTGTACATAGTTTGTAGCAGTTTGAAAATATTAGATAACTCACCCAAATGGAGGTATTTCTTAATAATTTGCAGAAGTGATATACGAAAATATTAATACGGAATATTAAGGGGGAGAGATTGTACAGTTACATTAGGATACATGACTATTCTTGTATAGTTTAGATACATTAAGGTGTAATGTATCTTCCTGATAAAGCAGTCAACCATGGTGACATATCTTTTGTGATTGAGTGAATGAATGATTTTTTTTATTTTATTGTATAGGCCAAACTGTTTTATTGTATGTTTTTGCCGCCTCGAGTTCCCCTGGAAGGGGTGAAGAGAGGCGGGATATAAATCCAATAAATAAATAAAATAAATAATAAAGTCCCCAAGCACCGTCAGCTTCGGGAACTTAACCACCAACCCGGCAACCACCTTGAGCAGCACAGGCAGAGCTGATGCAATGCAGCTGAGAGGCAGGTACGTTAGCAACAAACTCAACTGAGCCTGAGCCCAACTTCAGAAGGAGACACCAAAGGAGTTTCCTTACTCTTCTGCAAATTTAGTCCCCATTGACCATCCTTTAATTGTCTGTAGAAATTCTCAGTCATCCAGGTCATGGTTGTTCCAAAGGTGCTTTTTCAGGAGACAACTGGACTTGTTTTTTCTTTTGAAGATGTTTCACTTCTCATCCAAGAAACTTCTTCGGGTCTGAAGGATGGATTCCATTCCCCACTATCCTGTCAGAGCTGAAGATGCTTCTTGGATGAGAAGTGAAACTTTTTCAAAAGAAAAAAACAAGTCCAGTTGCCTCCTGAAAAAGTCCTTCTTTAATGTGTCCATAAAAGACAGCTTGCCTGCAAGTGTAGTGCTGTCACGCCTGTGGCTTATTTTGCTTTGTTCACTTGATTTTGTCTCTGCCTGGAACTGAGACGACCATCTGCCTACAAAGGGCAGAGGTTGCAAAGCTAGTTCTGCCCGGAATTTCCAATGGAGGAGAAGAAGAGATATATATGGTCAAGGAGAAGCTTATCATCTAGCAGGAGGCCTAAATGGCTTGGTCAATAGATGTAAGGCCCTCCTTTTCCGCCTTCCACTGCTATTGCGAAAAGAAGGCCGACGGCCACCCTGTAAGAGTCACCGACCGAGAACCACTCCCAGCGAGCAGGCTCGTTTCTCCCTCGCAGTCGCCCCCATGGCTGGCTTCGCCGCCCTTTCCCCTTCCTCAGGGCTGCCGCTGCCTCCGCTTCTGCTCGCCTGGATTTGTACCATCGCCGCTCTCCTCTCCGGGATGGTGGCAGCCTGGCGTTGGCAGCGGAGCCGTCGAAGCCGCCGCCCGCGGCTGAAACTGGTGGGGACGGTGGCTGCTCTCTTCATCTACCCGGTCAAATCCTGCCGCGGGGTGGCTGTGAAGCGAGCCGAGATGACCTCGCTGGGCCTTCGGGGCGAAAAGCTGCGGGACCGGTAAGTTGGCCGCGGAAAAGCGGGCACCTTCGAGGCGCGGACTCCCTTTCCAAAGGACCGCTTCTTTCAGAATTGTTCTTTGGGGCTGGAGTTCAGCAATCGGTAAACCTCGGAGAGATTGCCTATCTATGGAGATTGTCAGTTATCCAGGTCGTGGTTGTCCCAAAGGTGCTTTTTCAAGAGGCAGCTGGACTTTCTGGTTCTTCTTCGCTTCTCATCCAAGAAGCTCCTTCAGCTCTGAAGAAAACCAGAAAAACCAGAAAGTCCAATTGCCTCTTGAAAAAGCACCTTTGGGACTCGGATGGATTGTTCTGGGCGGCTTGCTTATTTATGCAAGTTGATGGGAACGATGTTGTGTAACCTTAAGCATTTGTGCGTTCGCAAATCAGTAACACCCACCCGTCCCATTCACACTTATCAAGATTTTCGTAAGTGATTGCCACTACTCCGAGGGAGGGAGGGAAGTAATGTATCAGGAAAGTTTCTTGCTAGCACGGGAATATGGAAGGATAGCCTTTTTCAAACCTGTGTAATTTTAAGGGTGGACTTCAAGGTGGCTCACTGGTAAGATGCTGGGCTTGCAACTGTCTCCTGCTTGGGCAGGGGGTTGGACTCGACCTACAAAGTCCCGTCGGACTCTGGTAATATATTATTATATTATTAACTCCCAGATTCCCAGCCAGAATTTTGGGAGTTGAAGTCCATGCATCTTAAAGTTGGGCAAAATAAAAATAAATACCGGTAGTAAACATAGGGCAAAGAAAAGAAAATTGTGCTAGGATTGCGCTAAGAAATGGGTACAGTATTTGGAAGAAATCCTGATTGCTGTTGTATCTTGACAGTACAATTCAAACAGTTGTCTCTTTTACTTTCTTGTCCCTGATTTCTAGAGGGATGTCTTACTCTTCAGAAGAAATCCCTAATTGCATTGGCTAGTAGGAAATCTCACCTTCCTTTCAATAGGAAGAGTATCTTGCTTGCCCATAATTTCTCTTAATAATGTTATGCTGCCTTGGTTGTTGTGGAAATGCTAGCTGCAAAACCCAAGAGTGAGAATATATCTTTTATTGTGCCTTTTGTGAATTAGATTAAATAAAATGTCAAAAGCATTGTTTCAGGAATTTTCCCCAACCCCTTTACAAGCAGTGACCACTGGAAGTATTTGCATTTTCTTCCTTGTAGTCAAGTAATGTATGCACTGGAAAGCACAGAATGGGCTGCATATGTCCTGGTTAGACTGATGTGGCTAGCTTTGAATGGAGCAGCATTTTTACCAATTTCATCTTGGATTTTTCCCTGGAATGTTTTTCTACATACAGCTTCTACTGTATTAGCAAGATTTACAATAGATTTGTTGTTTTAATTATATATAATATATGCTCTTTCTTATGTAGATTTTGGACTGTGATAAAAAAAGATGGAAACATGCTATCTGCTAAGAACATTCCTCGCATGGTTCTAATTAGTGTATCCTGTGAAGATGACTATTTAATCCTGGATGCCCCAGGAATGAAGACACTGCGAATTCCTCTTGAGCTCCCACAGACAAATTCAATCTGGAATTGCACGTATTAAAAGCTTTATTTTTTCTTGCTTCCTGATTGACAAGTTTTTCAATTTTATTCTGATAAAATTTTATTCTTTCCATTTATTTGTTTCCATATATTTCCCCAGTCACTCAGATTTGTATGGAGCAGCATAACAAGAAAAATTGGGTGGGAAATGGAATAACACAAAATAAAAATGCTGGTTGCCCAACAATCATACTGTGGGCCCAAGATCCTTTCAGGAATGAAAAGACAGTCTGGGACAACTGAATTTGTAGGGTGGTGGTAATAACAACACCCCAGAGTGTGGAGACTACAGTATTTGGGGTGTAGGCTCTACTAGCTTTTTTAAAAATCCCTCTAGAGCAGGGATGTCCAACCTTGGTAACTTTAAGACTTGTGGACTTCAACTCCCAGAGTTCCTCAGCCTGCTCTAGAGTCTATAATTTTGTTGTTATCCGCTGAATAATAGAGGTACAGTAGTCCAACGTTGTTCAGTGAAAAATATGAGTGGAAGGCAGATCAGGAGATAAATGTAACCCTTAAACTTAAAACCTCTTTTTTCAAAATAACTCCACACCACCCAAACTCAGAAATGGCACCCAGTCCCACTTGCTTGCTGACATCATTTGGTCATTACTTGCTCACTGCAGCCCTCATTAATCTCTCAGTTTTTAAAAGTGCATCTTCCTGCTAATATTGTGGATTCATAATTAAAAAAAAAGCCAACAAGAGTACAAAAGGGAAAAACTCAATACTATATTTCAATACTATACAAAATTATGAATTATATTTTATATTGAATGTATTTTAGCAAGGTATTAAAATTCTGCAATTGTTATGACTAATAATTTATACTAATAATTAATAATTTATTAATTTCAATGAATTTTATTCCCTTTTACAATGTATTTGATAAGATTTCTGCCCTTAACTGATCCACTACTAAATTCCTGTAGTAAAATGTTTTTGAAATGTCCCTTTGTTTTGCTACTTTTCCAATTTGTATTTTTTTTTATTAAAGAGTTTTACAACAAAGGGAAAAGTAACCCACAAATTTTACCCCTTATTTCCCCCTTTCCCCTNNNNCATTCATAAGCTATTTGAAACTTTTTGGTTCCATATCTACTTTGCATATAATCAATCCATCTTTTCCATTCCAAAATCCAATTTGTATTTTTATTCATGCATGTTAATTTCCATATTCTCCATATCCCAATATTTTGAAGAGTTTGTGTTAGCTTATAAAGTCAACTCACATTGTTTTTTGGTTTTCAGTGCTATTTATTTTGTATTATCGAAAGATACTCAGAGCTAAGTCTTAAAATAATTATTTCTATCTCTGATTTTTATTAATACTCAAATGCTTTTTTTCAGTAAATGTCTTTATACTTTTACTGGATCATAGTCTGAATGTGGCTTTCTATCTATCCTTTTTTCCTGTTAATTTAGGTAGCTATTAAATTATTAAAATTCCAGTGGTGTTACATTTGTGGTGCAATCTTAGATGTTCTTGGGTAGTTTAGTAGTTAAGTTGCTTTATATGCAAGCAGAATACAGAAAGACAAAGCATGGAAGAACATGAAATATTGAAACAACAATAACTTTATTGAGTGTCTAGCTTCCAAGAAATTGCAGAAATGTCTCTTATGCTCTATTAGACGATATGGACTACAAACTCAAGGCAAGGATTGTGGAGATGAAGCAGCTGAATGGATCACTACTTTCCTGAACACAGAGCCTTATCGGTTGGTCCATTATGAAACAGATATGGTGACAAGAAAGCCAAGTGATTTCTTGCCTGCTTTTCTACCAAAAGATGAGGTAAGAATACAGTTTCCCTCAAAAATATATTTTAAATATTTGCATTAGTTTTAAACTCCGTAACTTTCTGTATGAAAAATACTTCTACCGTGTTTCCCCGAAAATAAGACCCACCCCAAAAACAAGCTCTAGCCTGATTATTTGAGGTAGGCCTTACCCCAAAAATAAGCCCAGGAAATGGGCATGGTCAGCACGAGAAGTGGTGAGCGTGCAGAGGCCAACAGTGTCAGGCAGCAGCTACAGCCCCCCAGCCCCTTGAACAATGGTAGACATTTTTTGTATTTATTTTTAAAGGTTGCCTATGCTGAAGGCAGTCCACTCTTGCTGATTTCTGAAGCTTCCTTGGATGATCTAAATACAAGGTTAGAAAAGAAAGCTTCAATAACTATCTTCCGGCCAAATATTGTTATTAAAGGCTGTAGTCCTTATGAAGAAGTAAGTATTATTATTATTTTATTCTATTTATTTGTATCCCATCTTTATTATTTTTATAAACAAAGTGGTGAACATAATCCATAATCCAACACATCTCCTCCTCCTATTTTATTGACAACAACAACTCTGTAAAATGGGTTGTATTGAGAGAAAATGACTGGCCCAAAGTCACCCACTGACTTTCATGGCTAAGGCAGGATTTGAATTCACAGCCTCCTGCTTTCAAGCCCGGTGTCATTACTAGATCAAACTTGCTCTTACAGGTCTGTTTGAATTAACTCTTTGAATTGCTATTTTTCTCCATCTGAGTTCTAATTTATGTTATTGCAGATATGCCTCAAACGAGTTTTATTGAGATGTTAAACTTAATAGCTGTTTAAATATGATCTTGTGAGTATATTGGTTTAAAAAGAAAACTGCAGAAATGTTGCTCTATAACTGATATATATTATTGGAAAATAGTCAAATAATGTAATTACAAAATATCTAATGGGACTCAATTTCTTTGATATAGGATTCTTGGGTTGATATATTAATTGGAACTGTTAAGTTGAAGGGGAAAATGTCATGTCCAAGGTAAGAGAGATTAATGATGATATTTTGATCTCATGTTCCTACACAAAACAAATAATTTCATTTTTAAAGACATTTCTATTATTAAATGAAATTAAAATGTGACACTGTATATGTCTGTAGGTGCATTTTCACAGCAGTGGATCCAGATACTGGGATCAGAGGTGAAAAGGAAGTCCTAAAAGTCCTGAAAAGGTAAAGATAATGTTTATGAATCTTTAGATGTTTGGATGTCTCTGTACCAGTTCACAATGTTACTCAGCATAAAGTAGCAATTTACAAACATAAACCAGCACCACAGATATGATAAGGAACGTTCTTTCTGTTTTAACATCTTCAAATACTTTAGCACTTTAGGCTCTCTTTCCAATAAATCTTTTGACCTTACACATACAATATTAGGCAGACAGGTCCACATGGTATACATTTAAATCATTTAATTTGTCAAGATCGAATTTTTCATAAGTAAATTAAATTAGTTTCTTCAAAGCAATTCCCAATTATTATAATTTGAAATATTTTATTTTGAAACCACTGAAAGTTTTTTTCTTCATTTCCTTTACTGCTGTAGTTCCTTGTCTTCTTCTCTTTCTGATTTTGAACCAGGGGCTTCTGCATCTATTTTACTTATAATTCTGAAAGAGCTGAACAGGTAGTTAAAGCTCCAATATTTCTAATAATTTATGCAAAACTGTAAATCCAGTTTTACTTAAAGAAACTAAATAACTGCTTCCTCTATGCAGTGTCTCTAGCTTAATTCCATTTCATATGGCTGTGACACTGCCTCTAGAAACCATGACAGAATATGTTGCTTGAAAACATTCTATTCTAATAGACAATTGTGCTATCATAATCACTGTTGATAAATATCTTATTATCTCCAGTGCTGCAAAATTGAAGTTCACTATTCACCTATATTCTGGAATGTATAGGATCTATTTTATTAAAAAACATAATTAAAAAAGCACAACAAAGAATGTTCTTCCTACACCAACTCAGAAAGCTCAAACTGTCCAAAGAGATGCTGATTCAGTTCTATAGGGAATTATTGAGTCTGTCATCTGCCGTTCTATAACAGTCTGGTTTGGCTCTGCAACTAAACAAGAAAGACACAGACTTCAATGGATAATTAGTTCTGCAGAAAAAACAATTGCTACCAACCTGCCTTCCACTGAAGACCTGTATACTGCATGAGTCAAAAAGACGGCTGTGAAAATATCTATTGACCCCTCACATCCTGGACATAAATTGTTCCAACTTCTACCCTCAAAACGCTGTTATAGGGCACTGCGCACCAGAACAACTAGACCCAAGGACAGTTTTTTCCTGAATGCCATCTCTCTGCTAAATAATTAATTCCCACAACACTGTCAAATTATTTACCAGACTGTATTACTAGACTGTATTACTATTACTTTTCTCATCCTTCCTAGAACCTGTCTCTTCCCAATTATGACTATAACCGTGTTGCTTGTATCTTTAAATTTATATTGTTTTTATTTGTTTCCTAGTATGATTTGATTTCTTATTAGTAACCTATGATTATCATTAAGTGTTGTATCTATGATTCTTATGATTCTTGATGAATGTATTTTATTTTTATTTTATTTTATTTATGTACACTGAGAGCAGATGCCCCAAACACAAATTCCTTGTGTCCAATCATACTTGGCCAATAAATTCTGTCTTATCTTCTA
>JANHGC010003071.1:76550-95429 GCA_027560395.1 Boaedon fuliginosus | reverse complement strand
TTTTAAGAATAACTAAATAGGGGGGCGGCAAATTTCCGGTCGGCCCCAGGCGACGAAAGCCCACGCTACGCCACTGTGTTGATTGTGTGCCGCCCAGATCCTGCAGCCCTGGCCAAGAGGCATATAAAGCCTGGTTCAACTTTTCATGTGGTCCTAGCTTGAGTTAGTGCCATGTGTGAATGCAGTCTATGGGACTCCAGATCTTTGCTCAATCTAACCTTCCCTCTGGGAGATTTTAGCCAGAGATGTATTTCGCCTTGATACGTTTAGAAGACAAGCAGAATAGAAAAAAATAAAATACTATGGGACAATGTCTTGGACATTCCGCTTCTTTTCAGCCCATTATAAGCCCACGCTAAGTATCAGGCTACACACTGGCTTTTCTCCTGTAGCATGAGGAAAGATGGCAAGGCCAAGTTAACCACAAGAACTTAACCAAAGACCGACTGGGTAGCTTTCTTGATGCTTCACCGAGGCTTGTGCAATGAAGATGAAAGTGAACAAGGATGATCGCAACCAAGTTTATTCTAGCCACATGGTATAGCATGGGCTGCATCCAGCCACTTCAAAGAAGTGTTTTAAAACAGCAGTCAAACTAAACAATAATCAGACCAAAAAAAGAGGAACAGCACGGTCCTTGATGCAAGAATTCAGCTTAATAACACTGGAAACAGGAAATGGCCCTGGTATTATCAGAACAAAAGTATTTAACATCCTCCAGAGATTTGTGGGATTGAGCTAGATGGACCCATTCCCAGTACATGGAGCTGCACTTCTGGGCCTACCTCTTACAAAAAGCCTTCTGCTGATTTTTGGCACAATTGGCTTCTGGAGACGTGCTAGAAGCTGTTCTCAGGATTTGTGCCCGATGAATAAGAGCTCAAAAGATGCTTTCTCTGTTGCTCCTTAATGAATCTTCCTACAAATAAAAATTAGCAACTTGGCCCTGAGGTCTTGCTCAAAACTACCCTTAATGGATAAACTGTCCCTTCCCCATGAGAATCAATCTTTATGAATGTTCTTCAAGAAAATTCAGACCAAAAAATCCAATGGATTGAATGGCCTTGGTACTGTGACTCCCTAACTAGGCTTGTTATTTAGCATGAGAAGATTGGGCGAATAATTCATACAAACATCCCCAATCTGTTGCTTTCCAACAGGAAAAGACTAAATATCTGATTATGCCCCAAGAGCAGTCTGTGTGAACTGAAAATAATAGGCAATATAGTCTACTATACTCCTAAAACTATCCCTTGGACTTCTCTTTTTCTCTCTGATCTGAACCATCTCCCTCTGCAAGGCAAAGATGTGTCTAAAAGCCATTTCCTCACCAGTGATTTATAGCATTTTATATTATCATCTAACCATGTCTGTGCTGATAAAACAGTTAAGAAAGACAGCCTTCATATCACCACACCAACATCTGGGTGATATTGTAAGGCAGCCATGTGGAAATGGCCTAAAGGAAGTGGGCTTCTAAAGCCATTTCCTTGTGAGTGATTTAGGACATCACCTTACCATCCATGCTATTTTCCACCACTGAGTTAAAAGGCTACCTGCCATCTTGAGTTAGCAGGAAGTTTGATACTCACATTGCTCTTCTCATCAGAGTAGTGGAAGCCTTACTAGGTTAGATGGAGAATCTGAATTATGGAGCTGAATTTCCTATGTTCTGGAAAATGAATTGGATTGCGTTAAGCTTCCAATTGAAAGGATGACCTTACAGTTTAGAGACTGGTAACTTAATTGTGTAATATAAATTATATGAGCCAGTTCTTTAATACATACAGTAAGAGATTCAGCTTCAGTCTGTCTTGCTTATAAAGACTGAACACTAAAAAGCAGGAAGGAAGATGAAGCTCTATATGTCTTCTTAACTACAGTCCAGCTGTTCCTAATAGTTTGGCAAATGGGGAGTAAGGATTTGAGTTCTGGGAATTTTTGTAGCTTCCCCACCTCTTGCTATGCTCCCTTGTCAGAGAGAAACCCAGTGACACTCAAGACTTTCCCCATTGCTATACCGAATGCTCTCCACTTATCTTTAAGTCTGCAGGAAGCAATCACACCATGAGATTCACTATTGTCAATACTTATCCTACCTCTATTCCTGCTGATAATAATGACTTGACTTCTTGTCAACACAATGGTAAAAGTATGTCTGGACTGCAATAATTCAAATGACCATTATATGATAGCAAAGAGCTACAGTAAATAATATTATTTGGTAATAATCTGCAGGTACAGAGAGGAGTGGACAGTTGGTCTCTGACAGAAAGCCACTTGAAGAGATTAGAAGCATTTGAAATGTGGATTTACAGGTGGCTGTTAGGTACAAGTTGGGTTGACAAAATCAGAAATAAGGTGATAAGCTGCCTGGGAAAACCAAGGGAAATAATCAAAACCATAAAAAAGCAAGTTAGAATATTTTGGACATGTGATGCAACACCCAGAAAAATATGGCATACTTCACTTAATCTTCCAAGGAAAGATTGAAGGCAAATTAGGTCCAGGCAGAAGAAGAAGATCATGGCTTCAAAATCTAAGGGACTGGTTTGGACAAAACTCAACAGCACTTTTTTGTGTGGCTGTTGATAAAAATAGCCCAGCCAACATGATCGCCAACATCCGATGACGGATATGGCACAAGAAGAAGACAGAGAGCAGTTTTATATCCTTATATTTTATTAAAAAGAGAGCTCTTTTGCTGAAGCCAATGCCCTCAAGCTAGAAATCAGGAGACTTGGGTGTTCTAGTCCTGTTTAGGCATAAAGCCAGCTGGATGACCTTGGGCCAGTCATTTTTTTTCAGCTCTAGGAAGGAGGCAATGACAACCACTTCTGAAAAAAATTGCCAAGAAAACTGCAGGAACTAATCGAAGCAGTCATCAGGAAACAAAAACTAACTGGAAAGGATAATCAATCCATCAATCAATGTATTAAGCATTTCCCTATTTGCATTTATGACCCAGATAAGCCTTGATAATATACTTTTCAGCCATTCTTATTCTCAGTCTATCTATGAGTAATGGCAGTCTTAAATTGCTCTTAAAGGTAACTGTGGTAAAGCCATGGTTTCCCCTTGAGTTGTTCTTGGACAGTGTATATGTCCTCAAAGGGAAGTTCTGACTGGCTTGGACTGGGAAAAGTGATAGCAGTATGTGTTTTCTTCCTCCAATCCTCCTGCAGATGCTTAGGTATCCACAGGTGAAGCAAGCAGAGGATATATGTGGGGAATAACAAAATGTATGTAATAAGAGTAATGTTTCATGATTTCAGATTTGTCTTGCATGCAAGTTTGCAAATGTCAGGCAGAATTTGCATGAAGACAACAGCATGTGCACATCCTTATTAGTGTTTGTTGCAGACATCATTGATGCCTTTTGAACAATTACTGGGGCTGCCATATTTGAGCTATCAAAATCCAGATGACCACCAGATGGGAGGAAATAGTATTTATTCTCAAATGAAAAGATCAGTGCATCATATGAAGGGTGGGAACTGTAGACCTTTGGTATTAATAAATAAATATCTGAAGAATGAACCTCCCCTGAATAATTGGAAAGATTCACATATACCGGTACTGCAATTATGCACAGAGGTATTTAATTCTAACCCTATTATATGCTATTATATTACCTTACGTTTCACTTTACTGCTCAGACGACATGCAAGGCAACTATCATCCTTGAAACTAATCCTTGAAGTATTCTGAATCCACAGAAGGACACAGTAAGAAAGAAAATACAACTGATAAAATGATATTGAAGACAGGCGTATACACTATAGTGCCCAATAGTGCCCTAATGTCTCTACATTAGTGGGAATTCTGCCTGAAGCAACCATTTCTGATCCAAAAGCTGTTAGGAGACATTCGGGCTTTCATTCCCTCTTCCCTCCATGATCTAACTCGAATGGGACTAATAACCAGCCCGCGATCCTTGTCCAGCTGCCCCTCTGCAGATAGGCTTAGAGTAGACTACCGCTTCCTTCATCCTCAGCGCGCCCCCCTCCCCCCTCACTGAAAGCCTCTTGTAGAAAAGGAATCGGGTGTTGGGCCCAGTTTAAAGCTGCCTTCCTCTCGTTCTTGCACCTTCTTCTCCATTTCCCACCTAGCGGCTCCTTGATCGCGGTTCCTCCGCGTTTTTCTAGCGAAGCTTCGGGACAGCCAGATTAGCGAGGGCAATCGGCCCCGGAGACTCCGTTCGCCACGGCGGCGGCAGTTAATGGGCTCCCTCGCCTTTATTTTCGCAGCGCTAAGACGCAGGGAGGGATTTGCGTCACCCTCGCGATTTGCCTTACGAGATAAAAGTTGCACAAATATTGAAAAGGGGAAATGCTCCGACTCCTAAGAAAAGGCCTCTCCCCCACTTTCTCTCTCTCTCTCCGGAAGAAAAAAAGGTTTTCTGCTGGTTCTAAATTCCTCAAGCGCTTCTATTTTGGGCGCCCAATGTGTCCGGCGCATCCGCTCATTTAAGCCGCCTCGGAGCCGATTGAAAACAGGAGATGACCCGAGGCCCGAGCAAAGCCGGGCCCTTCCTGCCCTGACCGGCTTCTTCGCGTCAGGAGGGGCCGAGGCGCTCCTCCTTCGGAGCGCAGCGCAGTTTCCTAGGCTTGTAGCTGGCGCGGGACTTCGAGGGGCTGGAAGGGGGCAGCGCTTTTTTTCTCCCACTCTGGGTAGGGCTGGTTGTGTGTGCACTCGCCGTTGCGGTTCTCTCATTCTGACACGCAGGGTTCCCGCACGCGGGGAATCCTCCACCCTGAAATAACGGAGGCCGTGGGGCGAAGTCGGCTTGCAGTCACTTTTAGTATTAGAATGAAAAATCTTGATCCGAGCGGCCATTTAATAAATTGGATGGTATTTTGAATGGCATCCCTTCCAGCCGTGGCCTTTCGTTCTTTAAAAAAGCCATCAAATACATAAACACCTTGTTCTTGGAAGCTGCTGGAGAACAGGGGCCGCCTTTGGGAAACGCCAGCCGCTTCTGACAAAGAACGTCAGAATATAGCTAGAGAAGAAGCTATTGGAATGACGGGTTTTCCGCTTGTTCAATAACCAGTTGGCAGCCATGTTCTCTTCCTCAACCTTTCCCCACCTTGAGACCCTCTGACATCTCTTATCTCCTGTTGGCTGGGATAGTGGGAAATATAGTCCACCAGCCTTTATTTATCAAAAGTTTATACCCAACCATCTCACCAAAGGCTACTCTGGTGCATAAAAGTAGATAAAATGGCCAATATAAAAACAAGAGATAAAAATATTAAAAACCACAGAAATAAATATCATAAAAACAAAAATACATACCATTGATGAAGGGAGGATAAAAACCCTCCTCTTCAGCAATGGAGCCTCCTAGACAAGTCTTGGGGTTCCCTGAGAGCCAGTCCTAATAACCAGATTTTGAGGGCCTTTCAGATTATCATATCCTAAGATTTTTATACCTCCTGACTTGGAATGAGCTGTATGAATGTCTCTAAGATTTGATTAAGTAAACACACATGCACATACACTCACCGAAAATAGATGCTTCCCCAGTGTGCTCTATGAGCTAGGAGAACGTAGAGGAATCTCTGAGATCTGAGCGCCAGATGCTGGGAGACTTTGTGGCCTGCTTGTGAACTTCCTAGACATTAATGTGCTGGACTCTTATAAGAAGCAAAACCTCCCAAAGGAGATGGGCCTTCATGCTGATCCAAAAGGGCAATCAATATATATGAATGAGAATTGAGAGGTGGAATTTGCTGGACTGTCTTACGGTCACCACCTACCAGGCAGGTCTGCAGTGATGTGACTGAAGGGGAGCAAACTGCAAGGAAGATATTAAATACGGTAGTGATGCCTCATGGTCTTGCTGAAGGGAAATATAACTCTTGTGCCAAAAAAACAAACAAATCAACATCAAAAGCAAATTGTCTCTTCCTTCTCTGCTAAATGCCAAAATCTGATCAAGCAATTTGCTTCTCCACTACAGCCGTTCATGTCATAACGATTACAGTCTTGATTCACAACCACAAAACCACCAATTGCATTTATTTATTACATTTCTACTCCGCCCTTTCCTTCAGTTTACTCAAGCAAAACGGCATAGTTTCTCCTGTTTTTTAAGTGCTGAGTACCATGCCTAAGTGTGTCTGAAGCAGAAATAGCAGAAAAGTGATTGGGATCTATTTAAATGCTGGATGCCTGGCAGGAATTTTGGCTTCCATAGGACAGCTAAATTGCTTTTAAACAATTCAGATTGGTGAAAGAGAATTCTCAGGAGAAAAGCAGAAGGTTTTTATGTTCACACCAACAATAAATTTCTGTGTTCAACATATGCTCAGTGGCACACTATTACTTAATGGTTAGAATATGTTCTGCCTTAGCTAGAATTTTTGTATCTGGCATCTGTTAGTGCACTTAAAGATTTTTTGGGGGGGCGGGGAGAGCAATCATATGAGATCCCAATTTTGGTGTGGCTACTTCTCATCTGGAGATTTAGAGCAATTTAATTCCAAGGTGATGCATACTGTATTATTTACTTGGGTAGTGAATGAAATGTGAAGACCAGAAAACTTTCCAACAGGGGAAAAGAAATCTCTGTGTCCTTCATATGTGCATATGTGGTACTTCTAAAAAAATGACAAGACCTTTCCTCAGTCAGATGCAGAGGCTGAACAATTTTAGATACTAAAAAGAAAGCTTTACTGAGTTCAGTGGGACATATTACTAATAAAGCTATCAGATGCCTAGGAACAAACACAACTGAATTCAGTGGCAATATACTTACAGAATATAATTGCCTTAGATTGTCCATGAGGTCCAACTAATCAAGTGTTTACTTTTATCAGTGGGCAGTCGAGATTTTTCTAAATATCCCAATTTGATCGCTGTTGTTTATCTTTATCTGAGGACCAGAGAAAGACTCTTGATGCACGTGAAAGTTTTATTTAACTGAAGTGACAGCAGATGGAAGCAACTTTCATAAATTTGCTATGAAAATTAATGAAAAATAAGATATGTATGCTTCTAAAGCTTGTGGTAGTGAATTCCTGAAGTTTAATTATGCACCACATGAGAAAGGGGAAATGTCTCCTATCATATAATGTTGAAGAAAAATCTTTCAATTGGGCGAATGTTGTTGCTTTCTTCCTCTGTTCTGGAGAAGAGAGGTCGATTGCAGTAATACAATAATTGTAAGCAGTAAGACCCCACCTAGATAATAATAATAAAAACCCTTGCATCTACCAATTGTTTCACCTCACAAAGAATTGCCTGGGTAACAATCCCTTGCTGTCCCTTAAGGCATGAGGCCCATCCTTAGGTCTAACTCTTTATTGTAACTTATTTGGGAGAGGATTTCCTATGGGTTATTTTTAGATATCCTTAAACATGTAAATGCTGAGCTGATCTCCCCCTCCCGCTTTCTTTCTTTTTGATGGTTTCTTATCCAGAAATGCTCTGGCTTCTCTTCCCGCCCCTCATAACGCAAGCTGGGCAGTTGCAAATCACTTTCCCTGACAAGAAAATGGTCTTAAAAATGATTCGAAGGAGAAACCAGTGGCCGAGGAGTGAAGGATCTGTTCTGGCTAGTGGGGAGGAGACAAGGGGGTAGTTTTGTCTGGCAAACTAGAATGTGGAATCTGTTTTGAAGAAAAGGAGAAGCAAAACTTTATTTTCAATGTTACCTTTTCAGAGGGCATTTAATTTTGCCTGTTTGGGTGGCAGGACTCCTTCCAGACAAAACAAGAGTATCAGTCCACACCAAGCAGATTAATTACTGCTTTAAGTAATTAAGCAGCTATCCACTTGACTTTCTATGTCATTTCCCTTGCCATTTGGAACTTGACATCTCAAAATTCACTCTTTGCTTAGACAGATGCCCCTGCTAGCTTTGCTTCTCTGAGAATGATGCCGCCCATTTGGCACCTCTGGGAAAGCCGTGGAAAAAGAGCTGTGAAGGAGACGCTAGGGCAAGCCTGGCAGTGTACAGTTGGACATACAGTACTGGCTTGTTCGGAAAATTGGTGGGTGGCTCCTGTCACCCAGGCATCTCAAAAAGCTGGTTTTTTTTTTAAAAAAAGGTAACGGTTATACTTCTGTGGATGTAGTTATAAATAAAATCCATCTGTTGCTTAAAGGGTCATAGTCTGCTTTGAAAACATTGTTTTGAAATCACTGCAGAAAAAGCCGCTTTTGTTGAATTTGCCCTTAAAACTAAAGCTTCAGCTAGACATTTTTCTGCCCACCTGGATCAGAAGGAAATATCCCTTGGCTTCATGGCCATTAACTTTTGCAATAAATAGGGCGGGCCCCTAATAACTTTGCTCAAACTCTTCCTATGCCTTTCTGAACGTGAGGCTGGTTAATTCAGCCACGGATGTCTTTCAGATTCCTGAAAAAACACCATAGTGTACGTTGATAAATCGTTTTCTTTATTATGTTTACGTCCAAACTTGGGAAGATGGATTTTTGCTTTTTCTTTCCCCCAGAACAACTTTTCTTTTTAGCATGTTCCCTCTGCCACTGTCAGTTTAGCTCTTTGGGGAAAAAAAACAGAAGTCACAATGACAATCCTTTCTCTCTGCCATCAAATTTATTGAACAGAGATGTCCAAAGTCACCAGATGTTGAGCTAAAGTGGGCTGGAAGGAGATTTTTGATTAGTCAATGGTGGAGATAAATTCCTGGCACTCATCTTTCCAGAAAAAGTGAATGTGTATTATACAATAATTATTCTGGGATCTGAACTCTCACCCAATATTTGTAGGATCACATTCAGAGATTTATCAAGTTTATAACATGTGCCAATATGAAAACAACAAGTTGATTTTTATGGTGTTGCAAGGATGACTGAGGCAGAGTCCCCCCCCCCCCCAAGTAATTGCTGCAAAGTGGAAAATGAAGTAAAATTGATAGCTTCCTGTCCATAATTCTGGACAGGACCTTAGGCATACTTTTGAAAAGAGTTTAATTTCATGGAAGACTGATCTACATATCTTTCCTCCGAAATGTTCTTCACCGAATTCAATGGGACGTTCCCAGTGAAGATTTGTGTCCCTGCAGTTGCTAGCCTTAAGCGATTGTAAGGTTAGGGATTTTATAGCAATCTCACCACTATCAAACTGGGAATGATTTTAAGAGTAGGATATTTTTTTCAGTTCTGAACATTTGTTGTCGATTTTTGGAAAGGGTTCGTTTCATGCTGACTTGGGAATCCTCTGAAGAAGCCCACTCCACTAACCAATGACTAAATTCTCTTTATGTAAAATCCGTTAGGATTGGAGGGGCTGATAAAGATTGCAAAACGAAGCACAGTCATTCAACTGCTAATTAAATCTCTTTGGTGTTCTTAAAAAAAAGCCTTGGATATTAGGAACACAGAATGTTTGGACTTTTAAAAAATGCCTAATGACTGGGCATGGCTTGCTTGTTCTTCTATATACTGAATATAACATCTTTTATTTGAGTAAACGTCATTTATTTCCACCTAGTCTTTAGGGCATTTATTTACACAAATCTTGTTGAAATTAAAAAGCAGAAGTAGCATGTTCATATTCAGAAATATGAATTGGATATCTGGTTATGAGGCCACTGCCATACCCATACATTTTATGTATAATTACATGGACTGTCTATATGTTTACTTCTCTTCTGTCATGTTCTCATCATATGCCAAATAAATAATAATAAAGTTTAGAAAAGATAAATGTGGGAAAGGGCAGAAGTTGCAAGCATTTCTGTCTCCATTGTCCACACATTCAGTTCTGGACTTAGATTTCAACCTGATTTTTAAAATAAACTTATAACAAAAATGATTCTATGATTAACATAAATTCGGCAGTGACTCCAGTTTAGAGAAGCGCCCTGTTTTCATAATATTTCTATCTCTGTAGCCAATCCTGTCTCTGTATGGGACAATATTGCTGTTTGATGGTAATCTGAACTCAAAATATTTTAAAGAAGAAATAATAGGTTTTGCAGGGAGAAAAAAAAAGATCTAAAACTCAATGGCAATAATTTAGACTAATTGTACAAAATTGTGCGATATTTGTGTTGCAGAGAATATTAATGGGGGGGGGAGCAGTCTTATACTGCTGGATTATTGAATTGGCATTAAGAAAGATGTGCTTCCTTTGAAGATCAGCACTGATTACTTTTCTGTTCCAAGGGTTCAAATTGAGGGTGGATAAGCATGTAACCTATAAATGTAGTAACTCTGAGCTTTATTATAAGATATCAAACACTTCTGGACCTCATGGGATTTATTTCTAGTTTTTCTTCCCGATTTTTATCACAATTCCCTAGCACTTGTTTCTGTGACTGGATCGGATTCCAGAAATCTCCTTTCGCTTCCAGAAGTCCAGTTCCGGGGGATTTATTGGTGCTCTCTTTGTAGGTTCAGGTCTTGTTGCCCTCCACTCACACATTTCGAAATAAAACAATCGGGGCGTGTTGTTTTGCACCGGTCCACGGGAACTGCCTTTCGAAACAGCCTAGCCACAGATCCAGCGAGCTCACTGCGGTGCACTTTACCCACTGAAATAGCAACTCGGTCCCTTCAGCGACCCACGGAAGTTTCGGGCATTAGTCAGTCCCAGCCTACCTGCCTACACCAAAGAAGGAGCTGCGTACGGAAGATTCACCCTCCCTACATCCCAGATCCTCCATATTCAGGAATGGAGGGGAATAACACCACCTCAATTACTTTTTTTAAGCACTCCTGCTCCGTTAGAAAGGACTTGGCAATTCATTTGGAAAGGGAATGATGCCCACTCTTGGCATCGCCCGCGAGGTCTCCTTCCCGAGGAGGCTCCGAAGAGAAGCCTAAGCTGCCTTTGGCCCCGCTCTGCTTCTGAAGCTCAAATGGGGCGGATCGCGAAGAGTAAAGGGGGCTACCACGTGCTCCGAATCGGGCGTATCTAGGCCACTTCCTCGGGCAAAGAGGAGCGGCGAGACCAGTTACCAAGATCCCCGCAGCTTCGAGGATGACCCTCTTCAGGGAACGGAGAGCCCCGAAAAGCCGCTTTTTCGCTGGCTTCGAGAACCGTCACCAACTGGAGGGCAAGGCGGAGGCGTGGCTTGCTGCTCCCCCTTCTTCCTTCCTTCCTTCCTTGGCCAGCCCTCTGCTGCTCTGATTGGTCGCTTCCCGTCCAATCAAATCCCGGAAGAAACTTTTTTTCTTTTTTCCTCTCCCGAGGTAGAAAAAAAAAAGTGTGTGTCTGGGAAGCTGATTTTGCTGAAGGGTCGTGGGCGGGTGGATACTTTCATCCCCCCCCCATGCTTTTTCCAGAGAGGGGAGTTTGTGTGTGTGTGTGTGTTTGGATGTGGGTGCGCGCGCGAGGTTGTTTTTTTGGGGGGTGTTGTTGTGATTTTGTTTGTCGCGCCTGGCTTTCGCAGCGCGTGGCTGGAGCTCTGCGCGGCCTCGTTGCGCCCTCAACGATGCGGCCAGGCCAAGAGACATTTCGGGGCTGAGCTCTCCAGGCTGACCAGAGGAAAGGAGGCGGTTCACTTCTCGCTGGCTGGCGGGCTGGCTGGCGGCGGGTCAGCGGGAGCAGCGCACAGTTACTGAGTCTGTGGGTCCATCTGGCCGGTTCAAGAAGCCGAGACCAGAGAGGGTGGCCGCCGGATCGGCAGGATGTACACTGCCGGACTGGCCCCGTTTTATGCTTCCAACTTCAGTCTGTGGTCAGCGGCGTATTGTACCCCGGCCGGCCCCGGCGGCTGTTTCTCCTTGGATCCCTCGGGGCTCAAGAAACCGTCTTTCTGCATCGCGGACATCTTACACGCTGCCGCAGGAGAAGCCTCTGTGGACGGCCTGGCCGGGGGGACCGCGGCTAATCTGGCCTCCCATTTAGGTGGAATCCATGCCCACGCGCAGTACCACGGCGCCGCTTCCCCGCTCCGACCGACGCCCATGGTGGCTCCGGACGCTTCAGTCGCCTTCGCCACTCGGCTCTCGCCTCTCTCGGCGACCTACCACAGCTCTCACCCTCAGCACCAGCGCTCTCCCACAGGGGGCTCCGGCGGGGGTGCACGAACCCCGGGCGGAGGGCAAAGCCGCCAGACCCACGCTGGCTCTGCAGCCGCGCCCTCTAGCAAAGACTTGAAATTTGGGATTGATCGCATTTTGTCGGCCGAGTTCGACCCGAAACTGAAGGAGAGCAACACTCTGAGAGGTTAGCTTTTTTTTTTTTTGCTTTCTCCTCCCTTCTGGAGAACTTTAGTTGTTTTGTTAAACTATACATGGAATAGAACGTGTGTGTGTGTGTGTGTGTAATCCTATAGACAGAGAAGCAGCGCCCCTTAGATTTTGAGCATAACAGTCTTCTTCGGTTCTTGCAGGGTCCTTTCACAGTCCTTTAGATGGTCCGTAGTGTCTCTTTATTTGAAGCGGGGGTTATATGTAATCTTCCCAGTTCAACTGGAAGGTCAACCCTATGTGGTCCTACTGTGAGGTTGCGGACCCTTGCTTACAACCTGCAGGAAGGGTGGGTTGAAGTGGGGAAAAGAGTTTACAGAAGGACCCGTTTTGCTAATCTTCAATTATTAATGGCCAAACCTTTAGAATGGCTCGAAAAGATTGAATAAATAAATAAATAAATAAATCTCCGACTATAATCAAGTGTAACTTCAAAACCAGCCTTTTGCAGAATTGGGGGAAGGAACCCAACACAGCTTTGCTGCGGCTGCGATGTTTCTGTTATTGCTCAATGGAACAAACAGTTGAGCAATTGGATTGCTTAAAGATTCAGAAATCTTTGGAAGAAATTCAGGCAGAGTCTCCTTCCAGAATGTATTTACTTGGAAGTAAGTCTCATTGATTTGCACATTGTAGTTCTAAACTAATTGAGTGGCTTTTCTCTAGGGTCACAGAGTATCTGAATTGTCCGTAGATGTAGCCCTGTTTTCTGACCCTCAAAATTGGGAATAAGTCCTCCTTGAGGTAAATCATGGGGTTTATTTCTGAGTAAGCATTTGTAGTTTTCCACTGCCCATCCGTGAATGTAATAATTTGGGTGTTGAGATAGGACCAACCAGCCTGTCTCCATGAGCAAACTCACCCCATTATTGCTTATGATGAGCATATTTATGACCCAAAGGAAAATGATCTCTGGTTGCACTTAATGTTAAATATCCTTGTGGATTATGAGAAATGCAAACTGCCCAAGAAAGCTTTATTTCCCAGGGGATAGGCGGGCAGGCAGGCGAGTTGCGATTAAATTGTAAGATACATCAAAACTCCAAAAAGCTGAGTTTGAATGTTTGGATTGGTGGCCTAAACTCCCACATGGTGAAAACTGGTTTCTTTGGATTGAAGCCCATTGGCCCAACCCATTACTGAGCATCCATGGGCTTTTTTTTTAACCTGTCAGGTTAATCTATCTGTTGGTCCCTTTGCAAACAACTTTAGAAAGGTTTGATTAAAGAATGTGCTGAATCAAGCAAGGGAGAATGGTCTATAAAGACCTGTCAGAAACATGAATTGCCCTTTACTTTCAGTGTGGGTACTTCACATTTCTAAAAAAAAAACTAAGAAAAGCAGCTTGAGCTCTTTGTAGAAATATCTTACTTTGGTTGCCCTCCCTGAAATAATGCAGAGTTTGAGCTCTTCAGTCTTCCTTTGTTTTTTTCACTTCCCTCCACCTATTCTTGGTGTGGGAAGGATTACCCCAAACAGATCAATAGTACTGCAGTACAAATGGCTACATTAACTGGGAAATGTAACTGGGGAGAAAATGCTCTTATGGCCACCCTCACCCATCTGACATGTGGCATCTAAGGCCAAAAGAGGCACCCAAGAAGTTACTGAGAAGTTCTTCCCTGGTTTGGGCCTATCCTGTCACCAGAGGGGTGATTTCAGCTTGTCTTGAATGGAATTGGACTTGGTTTTAGAGTTCGATTTTGGTCTTGGATGAGGAGCACATGCTGTGAGCCTCACAGTGGCATTTGTGCACAGAGGAGTTTGTCAGTTTCAGTTGGGGATCTCCAACCCTTCAAAGGTGGCCTTGGAGTCCCCTCACTTCCCTACAGGCCACCAGGGCTTGTCACCAATGGGCTGTGGCTGAGGTAATGTAGAGAGGGTTGGGACCTGCACCATTCTGCTCCTCTTGTAACAGAGCTCTCCTTGTTCCTGTGCCCACAGATCTGACCTCTTTATTAACCGCCAGCCGCCCAAGCGGGGTTCATGTCCCCACATTACAGCCTCCGTCCGGCCAGTTCTTCACGTCTCTAGAACCCATTAACGAGACTTCTGGGGTCCTGGGACCCTTAAACACAACCCCAAGGAATTCCGTTCAGCACCAGTTTCAAGACACTTTTCCAGGTATAAAAACTCATCCTGAGCACGGACCAATCCCTCTCTTCCACTCTCAAAGTGAGAGTGAACTTGGTTACTTTCCGATTTTCCCACCATCCCTAGACAATGTAGCAATTTTTGCTGGTTAAAAGTTAGTCCTTTTGGAAGGCACCCAATTGAGGAAAGTAGATTGATTTTTTTTCTCCAAGGGTTGCTTTCTTACTCACTTTTACTCTTGAAATAAGGATAATCGAAATAAGCCTATCGAAGGCTCAACGTTTGCAATTAGGATTCCTCAGCACCGGATCCTAAGCTCGTTATTTGTTTCAGCAGAGCTTACTTCCACGCAAATGGATCCTGGTTATGGATGGCACCTTTGACAAGCAAAAAGACTCTCAACCTTAATCTTAGGTGTGAAAAAGGAACTAATTGAAAGACTGTTTCTTTGCTCCTGACTTAACTGACATCCTCTCGGGGCTATAACTTTGGAAGGCTGGGATTGTTAACGTGGCCAAGAAATTTAGCAACATCTGGAAGATCTAGGGTAAAGGCGCTGACTCTCAAGGAGAATCAGAGCCCGGGAATCCTCAGAGGGGAGTTAAATAGATTAGAGATCCAGCAGCAAAAGACGATCCAAAGAAAGAAGGAATTGTAGGGGCGGGCAGCAGCACAGGGTTCTTTTGCAACCACTGAAAGCCAAGATTAGTGATCCTTGACTACAGGAACGGAGCTATTCTTAGCAGCCGACTTCTAGTGGAGAGTTGCTTGGAAAGTTAGGCCCCTTGGACGCGCTTTCCCTGTAAGCGGGGGCGGCGGGGATTCGACTTTTATCCACTCATGATGAGCCCCTTAAATGCCTGTCTCTTCCTCTTTTCTTGTTCAACCTTCCAGGTCCGTATGCGGTGCTTACGAAAGACACGCTGCCTCAGACCTACAAACGGAAACGTTCGTGGTCCCGGGCGGTTTTTTCTAATCTCCAAAGAAAAGGATTGGAGAAGCGCTTTGAAATCCAGAAATATGTCACCAAACCGGACAGAAAACAATTGGCCGCCATGCTAGGGCTCACAGATGCTCAAGTAAGGATTTTTTTTTCCTACTAAAAAACCCCTTTTGAGTAATTTATTCTGTAGCCGCAAACCCGTTTGAGCATTTAGCTGTGATTCTGCTTGGACGGCTATTATAAATCCCATCCTTCCACAAGCTGATACAGTCCTACGGGAATGGGGCGGCCTATAAATTTAATAAATAAATAAATATGTTAAAGTTTAAATGCTGATTATTTAAAGCAAAGGAAATCTGTCACCTTAACAAAGAAATAAAACCCACATGCCCCTATATTTAATATGTAGCAAAGAGACTTGTCCACTTCACCTTTCATGCGCAACGCCTACACCATAAGTGCCGTATGGCATCCCGATTTCTTTCCACTAGACAAAAAATGTTTCCAGAGGAGGAACTTATCCCATACAGTGGTTCTACAGTAACATCTTACTGAAAGTGTTTTCATTATTCCTTGCTTATTCCAAAATAATTTATTTTGGTGGGATATGCACAACAGCCTCACTACCATAGCATTATTTTAGTTAGGTTGGCAGAACACATGGAGCCGGACAGCTAAATCATCAGGCCACATTTGCACAGCACAGCAAGTCATAAACAAAAATAATAAATTTGATCAAGTGTAGCAGATTAATGGTGTTATGCAATTTCAGCCCTTAAGATTTTGCCTGATTTGGTTAAGATTCATGGCTGAATTCAATCACCGATGGAAATTGGATATAAAATGGACTTCTTATATTTATACCTGTAAACGTCCTCCTCCATATTTGTCCATATTCGGAGAAGCTGAAATACAGCCTCCCAAATTTGTCATCTAACCCATCTGCACGCTCTTAACTGAACAGAGTGTATGTTTGCGCAACAGCCTTAACCACACCAGTTACAAATCAAGCAACTATTAGCCAACATGTTAAGCCTAATTTTAACCTTGATTAGATTTTGTGGGTCTGGAAGTGTGTACATGATGAATGTTGCGTAACCTAACTACTTTATGGTTCAGTGTATTGGGGAACCAAAAATAAAGATCAATTAAATAAGCTGTTAAATTGGGTAGATCTTGTTTGTAGAAGGTGGCTTAAGTGAGCAGTGTTTTATGTGTGGGAGAGGTGCCTGCAGGGCAAAAAAGAACAACTTAACCCCCCCTCCCCCACCAACCTCTGGGTGCAACATAAGCAATTTCTTTCTACATGGCTTCATCCTGAGTAAGACAAGGCAGTAAATAACACGTCTAGCGGGACCGTAAATTAAGTCCGAGATTGATCTGTCATTACAGCCAAAGTGTTTATTTTGGCTGCTAAGAAGTGCCAGCAAGAAAGAAGGGACAACTGGCTGAGAAGAAACCAAAAATAGGGACAACTGCCATTGACTCCAGCTTAATTCTGTGGAACTGAGTCCACAATTTAGTCCTGAGCTTCGTATTTTTTCGTCTATTGATATAGTGGGAGAAATTGGACAAATGTACGTTTTCTCCCTCCCCCTTCAGTATTTTCCATCACAGTGGGTAAAAAGGGATCTTTGTTTTCTTCCCATTCATTCACAAATGCCCCTTCTGTGTGAGTGTGGGTTAAATTTTATAAGCTGAAAAGTCTGTTTTTTAAGGAAGGAAAATTTCCGGATACTTTCTCTAACTAAAGTGTAAACTGTAGGAAAATGCCAGTAGTAATTCTCCTAGCAGCCCTGTGGATACAAAAGATATCCTTTGTTCAACTAAAAGAAGGTGATTCTTACTACCATATACAAACCTTGATTTATCATCCAGATTCAATCATATCACAGACATGGGAAACCTGTGACTGAACTACACTTCCCAGCAATTCCAGCCAGGCTAATCAATGGGGGTGGATATTGGAGGTTCCTATAAAAAGGTGGGGTGGGGTAGACAGTAGAATAATATTTAATAAAATAACATATAATCATAGAAAATATTCTATAGTGTTTACTTATTTTAGTATCTTTTCTTTGGACAGACACATAAACTTATTGTACCCTATTTGTAAAAAAAATATTTCTGGGAAAGCAGGCACATTCCTAATTTTCCTGAAGTCACTTGAATTATTTAATTGTGCAATGCTACAAATGGCTTCTGAGAAGTAATTTTCACCGAGTTCACTGGATTTTCTTCATGGCAGACAGCTATTGCCTTAACCTCTTTCTTTGAAAACCAAGTTGACAACTTTAACCTTATCTATCCATTTATTTTAGGATCAGTGTTAAGATTAGTTACCAAGCTACATATGCACTATACTATCAAGATGGCTTCTCTTGGAAGCATTATCAATGATAACTTTTTTCTATGAACAAAATAAAATAATGTAGTGATGGAAGTGACAGGAAAAGTATAAAGGCAGATTCATAACCATTATCAATGTTATTTTGTTTTAAAATGTTTAAATATTATTTTTTTTAAAAAATATGTATAAATGTGATAAGGTGTTATCCGCATAATATATCCCTACCCCTTCAGCTTACATATACTTGGTCTTCCTGTTGGAAGTAGAAAGGAACTCCAGTTGCTGAAGTAAAATCAGGCTGAGGCACATTCCATGCTAGTTTCCAGAATTAAAAAGCCTGGGCTATTTCATTAACATTCCAGCCTCAATCACCTGTAGACCACCCAGATTTTAAGAAGAAAAAATGGAATGAAGGGAGAACTAAGAAACGAAAGGAGACTTTGTAATTTTGATACCTAAAATGCAGAGAGACAAATTAAATGCAGAATTGTACAAATTAAAGAATGTATGTAATTTTGTTGTAGCTGGAGAGCAGAGAAAGACCAAATTCTCTCTCTCTCTCTCTCTCTCTCTAAGTCTATAGCAATTCAGTTTTGTTAGGAAGTGAAAATCTAAACCAGTGACTTTGCCTGCAAATATTTCTGCAGGAAAAGGCTGGGCTCACTCTTAGAAACAGCAGGATTAAGAATTTGTGAAGTATGATGGGAAGGGAAAACTAGGGAGTTCAGCAATTTCATTCCCCCATTGATACATTTTTTAAAAAATCCAAGGCATTTTCCTTTTCCTCTCTTATGCCTTTTTTTGTCCACTAATGTCACTGACCTTGATAATGCCAGCGCAAGGAAAGCCAAAACAATGAATTACCACTCCAGATTCAGCTTTACCCATTTCCCTTTATTACCTTGCATGAAAAGGGGGTGGGGGGCATTTAAATCCTGAATTAAACTTTGGAATCCAACTTCCAAAGTTCATGCTCAGGTAGCATGAACACTTGGAGTCGTTGTTGTGGTGCTTTCAGCTAGTCTTGACTTCTGGAAGGTACCTGGACACATCCCTGCAGGGTTTTTTTGGCAAGATTGTGGGAAGGTTTGCCACTGTCTCTTTCCTAGACTGAGAGAGGGACTGGCTCAAGATCACCCAGCTCTCTTTGTTCTGACCTGGTGTCTTAACCACTAGACTAATCAAACTTACTGAACCCTAGGGTTAGACTCCCCAAATGCCCTTCTCTCCCTACAAAAAGCTGCTTCTTCTTCTTCTTCTTCTTCTTCTTCTTCTTCTTCTTCTTCTTCTTCTTCTTCTTCTTCTTCTTCTTCTT
>JANHGC010003071.1:51635-64588 GCA_027560395.1 Boaedon fuliginosus | reverse complement strand
GAGAAAAGTTTCTTGTATGGAAGTCACCTAGATAATTTCACACACACACACACACACACACACACACACACACACACACACACACAATTGTATTTTTAGCTTGTGTGAATTTATCTTTTTTGTCTTTTTTTAAAGTTTTTTTTAAGTCAATTGCATATGTATTTTAAAAAATAAAAGAAATTTAAAAAGATGAGGCAGAAGACGAGCTTTAAAGGGACCCCGGCTTAAACTGATATCAGGTTAATATATTCTCTAGATTCATGAACTATACCAGTTGATTTAGCACACTATAATAAGCCTAATAAAAACCAATGCCCTTATTTGACTTGTGGTGCAAATGCATCTCCAGGAGTTTATCTGACTTGGTTGTTTGGAGTGATCCCAACCTTTCTACCTACTTAATATAGCAGCAAGTGGGAAGTGTTTTTTTCCTCCCCAGCTCTTTGTGATTGGGTTCTCACAACACAGTAAACTAAACTTCAATCACATTATGGCATAACTTGAGAAGTGAAATCAATTTCCAGGTTTGTGTGTTTAGTTGAATGCCTCAACAGGGCTCTAGAAGCTTCAAGAAAGTATAGTATAGTAAAAGGAGGGGAATCTCAAATGAGGAGTTCAAAGCTCCTTTTGGGTTTAGCAATAGGTGCTACATAGCCAATGTAGTAAAAAACTACATTCTCTGTAGTCTTGCCTTTGGGACAAGTTAGAATGACGTCAGAACAGATATAGCTGGACCTTACTGAATGTTCTAAGCAGACAGTGACCTCGGGCCACTAGGATCTTCTTCACATATGGCACCAACCACAAATTTAACTTATTAATCGTCAATGTTCTGGGTCTACAAATATGCTCACACTATAAGCCAAAGATTGGTTTTTCACAAGACATTAAGGCCAAACAAATCACATAAAGGATTAGAATGAAGTGTAAATCTAGACGTGTGAGTGTACAAACACTATAAGTGAGAGACATTTCTCTCTCATTTGTAGCATATGTATTTCAAATTTAGTTTGTTTTTAAGTTGGATCCTGTCGCCCATATTGTTTCTGCCCCAGAGTCGATTGGTCCCCTGGATATTGAATGAATGTTACTAGTTGGATCAACTTACCAACTCGCTTTTAAATAACACTCGTAAGATTGCTTGGGGCGATCTTGTCCCAATTTGCAGGAAAAAGGATTACCCTCCAGCCATAATAGCTTCCAGGTTTCTACCCTCCCAGGTAAAAGATAGACGAAATGCCTTCGGCTTCCTAGGGCATCGCTCGCACAATCTGATTGGCTACTGAGGTTCCAGTGTAACTCCTCCTCCGAGCGATGGTTCCATGGGTCCCTCGTTCCACAGCGTCCCATTGCGGGGAAGTCTGAGCAAGTCCTTGGGAAGATCTGGACGTGTGCCGGAAAGTCCCTCGTTCAGCGAGGTTAATCTTAATTCTAGACTCGAATTGGGCTGTGCCTCTCTGTCTCTTGCTAAGGAGCCACACTCCGTGTTGATGTTTGCCATTCTTCAGTTCCCCCTTTGAATTCCAGTTGAAGATTGGTCAGCCCCACGTCCTTAACAAACTGTCGCTGAACAGTTCAGCAATATCCAAAAGGTTATAAATTCATATCATTTCCTTCCACCCAAGGAAGAAACTTTTCCTGTGGACTTCCCTGACTAACACACATTTTCAGCTATAAAAAGCAACAGCCATCCCATCTGCCTCCTTTCCAGGATTGCTACAAAAGTAAATTTCGAAATTCATTTGCAGCCCTTTGGATGAGAGGAAAAGCAAAGCATAACTGCCCAGTACACGGTGGGTTTCCTTTTCCCTATGAGAGTCAACACTTGTTACCAGCCACTGGTTGCCTTGGGCAAAACCCTAATTTTTCTTTTGCACTAACAGAGAAGGCATCTTTTCCTTGGTTCATTAGGAGAGACCGCCTTGCCCGGCAAAAGATTCCAACTGTAATTATTTTTCCAAGGGTCTCTTACATTGTGTGAAACTGTGAGGTCATCCTGATTTGGCGTGGCCCACGAGCTCTTCATTTAGTTTGTAAATAATGGTTTGATTTGCATAAACTACGCCACGAGGGCAGCTTGAACAAACCACATTTTAAACAAACCACTGCTTTGCGTACCGTGAGTACATCTAAGCATTGTGTACTGATTCGTACTCTGAACTAGCACGATTCACGATCTGCATTCGAATAAAGCAACTATTCAACGCAGCCTTCCCTCTGACAATTTTTTAGCCTTTCCCAACAATTTTGGTTGGCAATAGGAACAGGAATTGTGATGCGGTCAAACCTGGGGAAGAGTGAGAAAGGAATTCATAAAGAAAAAAAAAAGGTTGGGGGTGGAGACACCTTTGTTTCCCAGGGACATCGCTCCAAGCATCGCTTTTTATGAATGTTTAATTTGAAAGGCAGGGTGTAACATTTAATCAAACGGTTTAAATACGATACTACTGTGTAACTGTATTTGTAGTTAAAATTCGATTAAGCTACTTAGTTAAATGCAAATGTTTCAGTGTTTACTGTTCTTCGAGGCCCCGAATAGATAGGCGTGATTTTCCTTCCCGAGCTGCGCCTTCCCTTCGATCGCAGATCTTCCGAGGGAAAACAGTGAAGATTGTCGCCGCTGCCCCGCAGCTCTCCTTTGGCCGGGCACATCTTCTTGCCCTGGGAGCCGAGAGAAAGGAAGGGAAGGGAAGGGAAGGGCGAGAGGCCATTAAAGCGGGGTTGCGCCGGATTATTGATGGGGGTTCGCTGGGAGGTCCCGGCGGCGGATGGGATTCCGGCTCCAGACCTCGCCCAGCTGTGATGAGGGCCACCTGGCCGAAACCAGAGAGGCGTTAATGGGTTTAGCCTTTGCTAATTGGGGGCTCCGGAGCAGTCGGTACTTTCAGGAAGGGAAGCGATTTCCAACTTTGTAAGGAAATCTCTAAAGCGAGAGATTACCCGCCAGCCAGGGATGGAGGGGCGGAAAGGGGCAACAAACTTTCTCCTGGGGTTGGGAAGGCAGATGTAGGCAGCCGCTGCGTTTCTTTGAGCACCAATTCTCTTTACTATAGCAAAAGCCCGAGGCAGTCTTTTCCCTCCACTTCATTAAAAACTTTGACACAATAAAGCTTTTCCCTGCTTTCATCGATAATTTATCCAGGCTCGCTTTCTTAAATAAGTATTCTTAGCCAAGAACCCGAGGTGACTGCAGTTGCACCTCACAACCACGCAAGCATGCCCTGGCAATACTTGGCTTCTTTGTCTGCCTTTGTGACGCTGCCTTGATTTCATTCCCACACTGAGGAAGATGGTCTTAGGCTCCGCTTGGTTATCCTGGAATTAAAATAGTACTTTCCCCCCTTCAGCTACAAAACAAATTTGCCCCATCTTACCTTGAGATAAATTCCATTGAATGCACATTTTATGAGGAATGAAAAAAACCAAAATTTACTTGATTCGCAGTTTATTTTATTTATTTTTATTTTAATATAATTTATTTATAGGCCACCCAATTCCCAGAGGGACTCCGGGCGGCTCGCAATAAAAAAAACAATGTCTAACTATACCCAACTTCTCACCCAGGGATGTTTCCAGGCCTCTTTCTAACCTGGGAGCTGATGAAGAACTGCATAATTAACTGAAGAGAACTTTACAAATCACTACTGGCCAGGGTATCACAAGCCTTGACCCTAAATATTCAGAATACAGAAAACCTAAAGGAAATGCTCCTAAAGCATATCTTTTCTGTTGGCAATCCTGTTGCTCAATTCTTAGTTTTTCTTGAGAATAAGGAATACATTCTCAAGGTGCAGGTCTCATTGTGTGCTTGGTGCCTCGGTGGCGCAGTGGTTAAATGCAGCACTGCAGACTTGTCGGGTGTTAGCAGTTTGGCAGATCAAATCTCATAAGGCTCAAGGTTGATTTAGCCTTCTATCCTTCTGAGGTTGGTAAAATGAGGACCCAGATTGTTGGGGGCAATAGGCTGACTCTCTGTAAACAATTTAGGGAGAGCTGTATAAGCACTGATAAGCGGAATATAAATCTAATTGCTATTGCTATTGCTCACACTTGCTACAAACACAACCTATGAAGATTCATCAGCATTTATTTGCTTTATTCACTAGTTCTAACAATAAAACGGATGTCTACCTCTCCATGTATCTTTGTTAAAGCAAAAAGCACAAACCCATTTGCTTAAAGATAACAAGTGAAGTACAACAAAATGCAGATCCCCCTCCCACATATAGTCTTCATACAGTTATGTGATAGAAAAATAATTGCAACAAATTTAAAACTTAAGGCTGTAATGTTGATAGGTTTACGGTGGGATACTATTTATATCTACTCCAAAAATAAGTATCACTGCTTGAGGGGGATTATTCTCTGGTAAATAGTTACAGGGTTGTAACATTAAATCATCTAGATTAACTGTACAAATTTGTGCAATTAAAAACACCTCATCTACTTTAGTGAATGAGTTTTTTTTTTTTAAAAAAAGGTTCATTCTCCTTTCTAACCCAAGCTTCATCACCACTCCTTTTACATCCATTTGCAAATTTAATTGACAGAGGCTAATAAATTTTATAAGAATAAGTCTTTGATAAACCAATGGGACTTAAAATCTGAAGACTTTTATAATAGAATGTTGAATATTGTGGGAATTACTTGTAAGTGTGCTAAAATTATACTGAAAGATTGAAAGAAAGTTCCATTCAATTCAGTGGGATTTAGAATTCAATAAAAAGAATAAAATGAATACAGGCATTGCAAGTGTATGACTACATTGCATGTACCTCATATTTTTGGGACATGGACTGCAATCTGTTGATTTCCAAGATAGTCTCCACTTTAGCAATGTTAGGTTGCATATAATGCTACAGTTTGGGCATGGGTCAGCTAAAATTGGACTTTGCTTGTGCCTGCTCCAAATGTAGCTCCATTGACCAATATTTTATCCTCCATTAACAAGAAATTTATTTATTTATTTATTTATTAGATTTATATCCCGCCTCTCTTCACCCCTTCTGCTTCATGTGACCCATTTGAAATTAAAATTGATAGCTTAGTCTACACATACTCTTCCTTACTCAAAAGTATGTTTGATTAACCAAGCCTTGATTGATCAAAATACAATGAGCAGTGGAGAATGGTAGCCCATCTGGTAATGTAAATGGTCTATGGAAGATTACAACTTGGAAGATAAGAGGAATAGAGGGATACAGGTGAAGTAAAATAAATACAGAAAAATAAACAAGTTCTGTGTATGTTTGTGAAATTAAATGAAAGGATAAAGATGTAATCAACCTGAGTGAAGATAGCCAGATCTGGTGGAATTAATGGAAAAATCCATAGAAACAAAGTTATAGGATCAGCTTGAATGAAAGGATTAAATGCAGCCCAGAAAGTAGGAACTGATATTATCTAGATTATTGTGAATCTATATGAGGGTGACATTTAAGTAGACATAGAGAATGCAGAATGATTTTGATAGAAATAAAAATGAATTTTGGAAGTGGATGAAAAGAGCTAAGAAAGAAACATTCAGCAGCATGAATGGAATTAAAAATTAAACTGATGAAATTATTTTGGAGAAACTGGTAAGAGGAAATACTGAAGAGAGCATTTTAGTGATTTGTATCAGTCATAAGTCAAAGAGCAGAAATAAAAACAAATGTTATAAACATTAGGGTCCATGAAATAATTATGAAGAGGAAGTCATAAATACTCTCAGAAAATTGAAAGATGGTAAAGCAAACAGGATAAACAGCCTTACTGTAGAAATGTTAAAATATGGAAGTAATTTTCTTATGTGGTTGTGTCTCAATAGGAATATGGGTATGAAGTGTGTGTGTGAAGAGAGCATATGTGCCTGAAGATGAGAAAAATGCTATTACTATAAAGCATATAAAGGGAAAAATATGAGTAGATGTAAATAGTACAGGGTGGGGAGTCAGTTAGATGTACCTATGAAGATGTTTAGCAGAATTTGATCTAAAGGATACAAGAAGTCATAATGAGCAATATTTAGAAGTACCTTGCAGTTTTACCAGTTAGAGGGCAAATAAATCAGGTTTTGCTCTTCAGCAGGTTGTTGAGAAATATATGAATGTGAGAAAATATATTTATTGATTTTGAGAAACTATATCATAACATGAATAGGATTGAATTATGGAATGTTCTGTGTGAATATGGAGTAGAAAGCTTATTGAATGCAATAATAATGAGATAAAACATCTGTGAGAACAAATGGATGGTTGAGTGATGTTAAACAAGCAGGAAAATGACATGTATTTAATGCATCCATGAATACATACAGTACATATACAGTTTGCAATGGTGAATGGTATCTATATCTATAGATAATGTTATTTTCTGAGAACCTAAATAATCTTTGATTGTTAAGACTATGGTGCAATAAGGAACGAAGACTTGGATATCAATGTATGAAATATTAATTTAATGAAATTATATAAAATTTCTTTAAATCCTTGTATTTGTTTTGATGTGTTGTTAGAAGCCACACTGATAACTAGCTGCTTTATTTTGGATGGAAAGATATGGGGAGATATCATGAATGGTGTTAGTTAATAATGTTGCTTATCCCAAAAGATAAAAGTATGATGGGCTCATAGCCGCCTCGAGTTCCCCTCTGGGTGAAGAGAGGCGGGGTATAAATATGACTAATAAATAAATAAATAAATATGTATATAAACTGAATAAAATATAAACTGAATAGTATCTTTAGTGGAGTCTATGAAATTTATACCAGTGTGGTGTAATGATCAAGTTGTTGGACTGTCACCTTTAGTCACTGACAGCCTTTGGGCCAAACAGCTACCTCACAGTTTATAAGAATAAAATTAAGGGAGATTATTATGTATGTTGCCTTGAGTTCATGAAAAAAAGACATGGAAAAGGGGCCATAAATCTACAGATAATAATGATCTGTTAATCTTGAGCCATTTTTATACATTTTATACGTTTTCCATTCATGCCTAACTTCCAATATTGTTAACAATATGCTTCTTCAGAACAAATGCTGGAGAGTTATGAGCAAGAAGTTGTTTCTGAATTCATGTTCTGCTTAGGCTTTTCTTTGACCTCTGGCTAGCTCTGTGGGAGAGGAATGCTGGACTAGGCAGGCCTTTTGCTTGATGCTGTTTATGTTTTGTGCAACATCAAGAAATGACCAAAATCTGTTTTTGCACCAATGAGTAACAAGGAGAGAAAACAAGAATCATAAAATCAAGTCCTCTCTATTATGATTGAATTCCATTGATCCATGTAAAATCCATTAATTCCAGATAAGATTGGATGTTGGGGGAATCAAGCAAGTTATTGAGCTTCAGCTATGTTGGACAACACTTTTTCCTGTAAGAATAATTAATAAGACTATGTCCAGATGGCCAAAATAATGAATGCTTGAGAATGAATTATCCTTCTTTATAGCAGCCTACTTAACTATTGCTGAAAAAATAGAGTTAATCACATTTTTTCATCGTTCTAATTTTTTTGGTACCTGTTATAACTATAATCCACATAACCAACACCTCCTGTCCTATGCCTCTGGCCTCAATATATAGCAACAATCTTCTTCCTTTAATTCTCCATGCATTTATTTCCCCTCAAGAACTTATAAATGCTAGGCCAAGAGAAAGCCACTGAATTATAGGGGGCAGAGATACATGTTTCCTTTAGTTTAATGAAATTTTCATAATCACTTGAATGTTTACAGCTGCCTGATTCCTTGGTATGCCTTTTCTATTGTCATTGTAATCATAGTATTTACATGGTCATTTGTCTATCTGCATATACATTTGACAGGGGCCAAGAGTGAAATTTAGCATTAAAAATTAATACTGTTAAGTAGAATTCAGCAGAACCTACATCATACAAACAAGAGGAGCATGAAACCAAAACCTGAGCACTTTAGAATAAAAAATAAAGCATCAATTGCTGAGAAACTAATTTTTCTTTTGTTCTCTTTAAATCCAAGCCACTTGAATGTTTGGGGGTGGTGTGGTGGTAGAACCAGTTTTGGTTTTTTTTTGCCTTTAACTCAGTACTGGGTTGTTATCACAGAATAAAAAGAATATTACAGAGATTAATCTTATTCTAGTTTTCTGTAATTTATTCTTACCCTTTTCTTAATTCCAGAAATAAGTGTGGTCTGTAGTTTCATGGCCCTTCACAAAGCAAAGAGAACTACTGTATCTAGAATAGAAACTCCGTGTGTCTAGAGAGGCTTCTAAATTCAAAAGCAGGTTTTATTTTTCAGGATGGTTCCTGACGTTCACTTGAATTGAATTGCATTACTGTGGCTGCTGATTTCATTGATGAAATCTAGAAATGTCATCTTGAAACCAACCAGAATCCTTTCGCACCCAAGAATTCAGATTTGTTTAATTATTTATCATATTTATATGGCTGCCCATTGAGTGACATTCTGCAGATGTCTGGAATAAGTTGGAAGTATTGATGGATAAAGATGGAGTATTCGATTCAAGTAGCACGTGCAGTGAAAGGGAAGAAGCAGGAAACTACTGAGTAATCCTTCTAAAAGATCTAAACAAGGTTGAATCTCAAGGATTAAATGATAATAAATTAGGCTTGACTCCTGATCACTGTATATATAAATGATTGCCACTTTGCTCTATCTCCAGAAATAATTTTTAGGTTTTCCAAGAACATTCTAGAAAACTCTTGGATGTTCTCTACTAATTTATCTTTCATTTCTTCCAATTATATATCTCTCAGTTTTATCAAGCATGTTTTTTCTAATCCACTATCTGCTGACCAAAGTCCAAAGTATGAGAATTTATCCTTATTGATCATGATTTCCAAAGAGCCCCCAGCCTTTTATTTGATCCAGATCTGTTTGACTGATTCTTTTTACAATCCATGATGGATCTAGCAACCATTTCCAAATTCAAAAGTATTTATACTTTTTATCTCATTGTTCGTCAGTATCGTTTTCATACCATACATTACATCTGAAAATGTAATATTTAACTATTCGCTGTTGTCATTTAAATCTCCTTATTCTTCAATAATCTTGTCTAAATTTGTGATTGTGGTCCTTTTTAGGATTAATCTCACAGATCACCTGCATAAACAAAAGGCTAGGGAATTTTCATACAGGAAAGTAGAGTGAAGAGAGATTTATGGAAAAAAGGCATTTAGGATCTTGGAATAGAACTTAGCAAAATAATTATTTTTTGGCTTGTAAAAGATTAGCTAAGCAAGCCATTAGAGCTGCTCTTTTTCCCAAAACATAACTTTATCGAATTGAAGAATCCAAATTGAGAAGATGATAATCTAGGACACAGTTTTTTCTCAAAACTGAGCTCATGTTTCCCTGAACAAACTACTTTCTTCATTAGTCTCAGGAAGGATCAATTTCAAATTAACTTCCTTGTTATTGAAATCTGGCTAATTTCAGGTTTTCTCCCTTCTATCCCTTCCTCAAATTCCTTCTGGATCAGGTTGCTTTTCCAAACAATTCTCTCTGCCCTTGTGACACCAAGCTCAGTGACTCTTTTTTCCAATGGCATTGGGCCTAAGTATTGGAATGGTGACAGATTTTGGTGGAATTCCAAATGTGACTCATGTATAGCCTTAGTGTATTCCCTCAATTTAAGGCAAGGGCACAGAGTCACTACAGATTTAAATGTAGAATTTTAAATTATTAAAAACTGGATATATTTGAACATGCACAAAGTGTTTCAAGTCTCTAAGCATGCACACAGTGGCCTCTGTCATAAGAGTGCAGAATTGTAAGAAGGCTGGAGAGCAGTTAAACTTCCTGTTGAGTATCTCATGCTTCACTTTACAAAATGATTGTACAAAGTTGTGGTCCTCAATCACCGATTTAATTAAATAATGTATAAACCAAATAAGGCTTTCTAAGGCATTACAAAAAGTCAAGTATATTCAGATAAAAAAAAATTGGGCAGGAAACTAGGGCAATTATTATTAAAATCTTAGTTGGATATTGTAAGCTCTGTAACAGAGTTTGCACTACCAAAGCAGTATCATATTTAATTTAACCTATAAATCAAGAAAGCAGTTTGCTGTAGTGGTTAAGGCACCAGGCTAAGAACTGAGTTCTAGTCCTTCTTTTAAGCACAAAGCAAGCTGATGACTTTGAGCCAGTCACTTTCTCTCAGCCTGGAAAGAGGGAATGGCAAGCCACTTCTGAAACCTTACCAAGAGAACTGCAGGGACCTGTCCAATCACCTGGTTTGAAGGAAACCAAAACAAAACATGCAGACATAGGTAAGTACCTCAAAAAACAAAATGAACATAGACACCAGACACATACACAATGCACACAACACACATGTATGTACATTTGGGATCATTCTGTAAATGGGCTCTGTTAAAATTCCAGCATATGTTAGCATGGAAGGTGGAGGAAGAAAAAGGAAACAACAAGGAAAATATCTTAAAGAGAAGCCTTTCCCTACTCTGAACAACTTTCTTTGGTACTTTTGCTAATCTGGGGGGTGGATAACTCCTCCTGGAGTGAGGATACTACCTTGATTTGCTACCCCAAGTAGTATGTACTGGGATGATTTTACTATATGCTGAACATTCTTCCACCCCCACCCTCATTAGCCGTGTCCAAATCCGACACTGAGAGAAACTGAGAAAAGAAGGGAAGTGCGCTGCCTCAGCCGGCGGAGCCTCTTTGCACCGGCCCTGCGGAGACCTCAGCGCCTCAGTGACCTCAGTGATGGATAGCGGGCCAAGGGGACGGCTTCGCACGGCCCGGCCTCGCCCCGCCTTTCCTCCCAGTCACTCCGAGCAGGAATGCGGACGGCCCGGCCGTCGGGGCGCGGGGCCGCGCACAGCCAGAATTTATCGTCTGTGTATCTTTGCTGGCTCCAGATGATGCCGGCGCGGTAATGGATGGGCCTCCTCGGCGAAGGCCTTGTATGGGGTTGGCGGATTCCCGTCGCACCCTAATCCGCCTGTAGGCCGTAAACGTCCCAGCTCGGATGGGGCGCGAGGGCCCTGGCAGTTCTTGGAGAAGGCAGCGAGAGCGAGCAGGAGAAGTTCCTGCATTGCCCTTAGCAGCCGCCGCCATTAAGGGTGATTTGTGGTGAATTTTCTTGAGTCGACGAGGTGAATCACAAAATAAAATGCCGTACTAATAGAGATAGTAATAGTAATAGTTCCTTCGGAATTATGGTCCTGCGCACCCAGCCCCAGGATGACCCGCGATAAAGTCCGAAATAATTCTTGACTGAGCCCAAACGGCTCACACGGTATCCCGACTGCTAATGAGCTTGGCTTGGCTTTGGTTTAGCAAATTGGGCGAAGTAATCCCTGAGGCTAGGCCCAAAGGCCAGGGCGTGGCGCGAAGGGATTCCAGAGCCTGCTTCCGAGAACGGGCTAAGCAGCTCGAGTTGCACCCCCGCAGCCGAACCGACTCTCCTGGACGTGAGGAGGGACGTTACTTTTTTTTTTCTTCAGAAGTCCTGTAAGGCCTTGAGCAAAACAAGACGTCCCTCCTCCCTCGGGTTCCCTTCTCCTTTCCTCCAGCCACAGCTCAGATTAATGTTAGAACAGGTTTTTTGTTTGTCAGGCATGGAAGTTGGCATTCACGACGATGCGACCGGCGCCCTGCCTGGTTTTTATGTGGATTGGACGCATGGCGGGGGGGCATAACAAACGGGCAGCGCGTCAAATCGCAAGTGCCGTCTTGACTTTTTGCCTCGCGGACACTCCTGGGTCCGGTCCGTAAAAGCGCGGAGGTTGGCGCCCAGCTAAGTTGCGAAAGGTATAAAACGATTCCTCCGACCTTGCTGGTCTGCATTCGGAGAGATGGAATGTCCGGATTCCTTGACCTGCAAAAATCCGCAGACTCTGAGTCTCATTTCTGAAGACATTGTTCTCACGCGTACTGGACTGCCCAAGTATTAAGTTGTTTTTAGTTTTCCTATCGGACATTTGGAACTTCTTTGGTTTAACCGAAGGCGCCCCCCTCCCCCGCAATGAAGGATTTTAAAGGAGGAAAAACTTAAGAATCTCTTTCGCAATCATCATCATTAGCATCATCATTAGCATCATCATCATGGTCCGTCCACAGCCAGCCAGATGTTGGTATTTTTGTCCGTCTAATGGACGATAAATTTTCATGCGCATTTCTAGCCGCTATTGTATCGGCTTGACTAACAAAAACACCTTAATAAGTAAGCCCTCTTAGTCTAGTTTAAGTACTTCCCTTTGGGAAATAAAAATCGAATCCATTAAAACCAGTGAGTAAAATAAAGCTCATCGGGACAGACATTAATAACAGAAGGTGGAGCTGTATGTAATTTGTGTGTTGAGGATGGGAATTTAACAACTTTAGAAAAGAACTGCAAGGCTAGTTTAGGGCTGGGATAGAATCACTTGCAGTTGACGATTTCTTCTTTGTTCAGTTATCTATTAGTGGAAGAGCTATAATCCTTAACAGCCTGATATCAGGAAGAGGACTTTTCAGATTCATTAAAAGGTTTCTCATTTTGCTTCGTTTTCTGTTGGTCGGGAAGGATCCTACGATACTCTTGGTTTTTCCTTTTTTGGCTACATAGAAAATCCGGGCACTTAAAAGGTGGCATAACTCGGAGAATACGTATAAGGGAAAACTTTTGAATTGAATAGGGGCGCTAGATGTGGACATATAAACTGCCCAAGAGATTTCAGCAGTGTGAAACTATTATCATCATTGTGATGTTTCAACATTTGAAATGCGAGGGTTCAAAGAAGGGAAAACCCTTGGATGTAAAGCGTAATTTCCTCAGATAGAAAATCAGTCGCCCTTGCCAAGCCTTAAAACTTGATTTATGTATGATGTAAGTCACCGGATATCAGCGTACCGAAGGATGAATAAATTCAAGATTGAAGAAACTGTAAACCTACATCCTCCTCATTTCACCTTTTTCCAGCCTAACGCTCTGCAGATGGGCTGGCTGGGGATT
>JANHGC010003071.1:33129-51535 GCA_027560395.1 Boaedon fuliginosus | reverse complement strand
GGGGGGTGGGGGTGGGGGTGGGGGTGGAGGAGGAGGAGGAGAAGCTTGGCTCTACTTCAAAGTGCTGTGCCTTCCTCTTCGGAGAATGGCTTCGTCCTTACGAAAGTGAGACGGAGCGGCCGCGCCCGCTTCGCTGCAGGGGCCGTAAAATCTTTTAAGGCGGTGGAGTGGCCGATCGCAAATAAAGCTCCGCTGGCAAAATATCTAAACATTGCAAGGAGTTCAGGAACTGGTAGTTTTCAAAGATGTACTGCTTCTGAAACTGGAAGACCTTTCCGGATATCTTGGCTAATAGCCGGGTATGGACTTTATTCTATGAATTTGTCTTTCGACTCCATCAGTCTGAGTGATCATCACCATATTCCACAGCAATTAACCCCTCCCCATCTTCAGTAGTCATTGTGTCACTTCTTGTGGCCTGCATCCAACACAGATAATTTTCGTCACCCACCCCTTGCCCAGTTTTCTGTTGTTTGATTTTATATTCTCCAAGGGTCTTTTAATAACGTCTCTTTTATCATTTTCAAAATACATTCACATGTCTTAGTTTATACTGCATGCCATCCCCAACATAGTTACTTTTCATAAGGTTTGCATATTTGGGTTGCAAAATTCCAGACAACCAATAGATGGCAGCCAAGAGTTTTTGATAGTGTTATCTAGTAGTCTGGAATATTATAGCCCAGATCTACTAATCCTTGTCTTTCACTTTCAAGTCTTAATTGCTTTAAGATGGGGAAAATGTTACAATTGTTTTTTTTTATAAAAACGTGACAGTTTTTATAATCCCTAATAATTTTTCATTATCTTTGTGTGCAAAGGGATACACATACCTTGAAAATCGTACATGATCATTCCTGACCTGTTCTACAACCAGTCCCTGGCTATATTTATGTCCTTATAACTAAGCTCTTCTGCCAACTTGTCCCAATAATGTAATTAATTTGATTTCTGTGTGCTGCACCTGTGCTCTGTAGCACCCATCTATACTCACCTGCATTCTATAGTGTAGTACCCACACTTCTTTGCACCCTCTGGTGATACATGCATACCCACCTGCACTCAGTAGGCCCTCCCTATAGCACCTACTGACTGGTAGCACATTTGCACCTGTCTGTGGCACTCACCTGTCTGCAGTACCTGTACACTTTCCTGCATGCTGTAGCCTTTCCACTTCATTCTGCTTAACAACCCATGCAATACACGTTATGATGGCAATTGGGATTGGTGGGATGGCTGCTGCTGCTGATATTGTTATGTGATGTTCCACATTGCAACTACATTGCTTAGAGACAAAATTCTGGTCCCAATTGCCATTGTAATCTGAGAACTTCCCACATAGGGATGAGGATCTTGCAGATATTCCTGGATTGCCACTCCCAGTATCTTTCATTATTAAGTCATACTGAATAAATAAGCATTTATTTATTAATTAAATGTATATGCTATGCATGTCACTGATAAAGTGAGTCTTCATCCTTATTTAAATAATAGTTGAAATCATTTGCATATTGAGGGTACCATATTTGGGGAAAGGGTGCTTGATTCTATAGATACAATGTGGTATTGCACTGCTATTCAGTACTATGGATACATATAAAAATCATAACCAAGTTTATTCGAAAGTGACCCAACAGATTCAGATAAATTTGCTCTCTAATAAATAAAAATAAATTTGCAACAGCACTTGATAACATCTATTGGGATATGTCAGGTGCAATTTACTTAAATCCCATTAATTTCAGTGGGACTTAAACAAGATTTGCAGTCTTCTATATTATTTCAGACTCAAATATTAGAAGGGCTGCAACAACTACATCTCTCATTAATTTGAAGAGAGCCAGATTTTTTTTTAAAAATGTTTCTTACTAGTTCTCAATTCCTATTCAGAAAACACATTAGGGACTATTATATAGTCACTCCAGGCTATAAATTAATCAAAGATTTATGCCTCAATCAGGGAAAAAAATCCCATGGTTATTAAAGTTTGTTATGCCCTGGTCTGTGGGAAAAATAATTTCTTTGATTGATTTCCCCCTAAAGACTCAGGGAAGGTCTCTCTCCTCTGTTATGAATAGTCTGATCTTTCCTGTCTTCCGGATTTGGGGGATGGGACGGGAAGAGGAAGATCTCTCGAGGAATACATTTTCCATCTTGAATCTCACTTTGCAGCTTTTCTGTACTAATCCTTGAAAAATCCTTCAAGAAAAGCAAATCTAAGAATGATGGAACGACCTCTGTGTCTATAATATTATATTTTTAAAAGAAGTTGAGAAAAAAACTTTATATGGTATGGAAATAAATTGAATGTAAAGAATGATTAACCAAAGGACTGATGGTTTTTACTGCATATATTTTGATAGGTTGATAGTAGGTTATAAACACAGCATCATAATGTCCCTATTTCCAATGGGCCATATGATTACATCCATATTCCTGAATGTCTTCCAATTTCTGAATATTCATGAGTTGGTTAATATTTTATTTAATAGCCTGCTTTTCCTCTTGAGCTCAAATTAGCATATGTTATCCTCCTTTCTTCCAATTTTATCTTTATAATAATAACTGTGAGGTTTGTTGGATGATGACAAATATTTGAAAGAGATGCAGTATTTTTCCATAGTTTGAACCTGGATGTCTCTTGTCTAGGACTCTAATTATTATATTACACTGCTTTAGTAAGGAAAACAAGTTTCATTAGCACATGTTTATATTACTATAAACACTCCTGACAAACCCTGGAAACTGGTTTGCTACTGAGCATGCTCCAACTTCCACTTTATATCATTTAGTGCTATGTCCAAAACACCTTTTGAAATTCCTTGGTCTGTTTGTGGGCAAAGAATTTATCTGGCAGAGGAACACTACTTCATCACATTTCTCCAAGGGAGGAATAATTCTTCAACCCCCCTCCCAGGTTTGAAATTATTCTTTCCCCACAGAATGGCAAAAATCTCAGAAATTTGTTCAGAAAACAAATTTTAGGATCTGCTTCTAAGGTTCACAGTTGCACTTCTTGGGTGTTGTTGAGGCAAGAATGGAGAAGTATATTTCATTTGCACCTTCTATCATTTATGGACCTGACGTATTCTTCCTTTTATATAAACAATACCAGATTCGTTCATTTTTCCCACTCTGGGAGATGTGGAAGATGTACTACAGTGTGTAATCTAAACACAGCAGATGGCAGCACTTAGCTGACATTAAAAAGGTTAACCACAGCCAGACTTGGTTAGTACTTGAATGGGAGACCACCAGGATGTCCAGGATTGTAGGTAAAAGATAGTATTCGGGGGAAAAGCAATGTAAAGCTACTTCCATATTCTTAGCAAGAAAACAGCAGTTGGTGTCTTATGTAGTCACCAGAATTTAAGGTTGACTTAAAATCTTTACCCCTTTTAGTCTGGGTATATCTGGGGCTGGGGAAAACTGAGTTGGATTATCCTGGCTACAAAAACAAAATGAAAATACATACTAGCCACTTTTAAGGTGGGGGCAGAAGTCACAAAAAATATTGGAATCTTATTTTAGTCAATGTGATGATTTTAGAAGCAAACACTCAAAAATTTAAGTGCCTAATGCTTGCGGAGATGTTTGTGCATCATCCTTTGTTTGCCTGAGAACAAGGCATTCTGCATTCTGTAGCACTTGCCTGCAATACCCTCCCCAGCAGGCAACCTCCCAATCTTTTAAAACAAAGCTCATTTGACAGTTTCCAGTAATGGCCTCAAGGCAGTCTGTGCACAGTGGAGATAAATTCAAAACTGAAGGAGAACATAAAGATAGAGAGAATTTAGTCCTGGAGAATGCATTTTTGCTTGTTCAACTGACTATGTAATACTGTAGATAGTTAATAAAAACCCACATCTCTATATCACAGTGTTGAATTATGTATAAGGTAATCTAACAGAGCACAGCAGAGAAAGATTCTTTCATTAATTCATTTCTTTAACCTAGCCAGTGTGGTATAGTCATCAGAAGAACTTAATAAATCGATCTATAGCCCTAACTGTCATAATGTAAGAAAGAAGTGTTTACCAACTGCTTCTTTGTTAGAAACCTTTCCTGAAATATTTAGCTGTAGTTTTAATACTGTTCCTTGTGTTCATTTCCTTGATAATTTATTTTAAACCAACCCCTCTGTACTGGTTTGTAGTATTCTTCCTTTATTTCCACACCTGAGGCTCCAGTGTATTCTCCTCAAAAGTGGCTAGAACAATGTTTACTAGATATTCAGCATCCCTTTGAGCGCCCTCACCACTGAAATGCAGAATACAATCTGTGAGTCTGTATGATTTAGTTTTGGCATGATTTCCCTGTAAAACGCACAGAATGTAACTATATTAATAAAACCATTTGTTCAACCCATTGCATAAGATTTTGCTCAGGATATTCCTTAATGTCCCAAACAGGTAGGTAATCTTGAAGTTAACCTAGATGGACATAATTGTCTAAACATTCTTGAAGCTTCGTAATGTCTGTTTTGGTAGAACCACAAAACTGAGGAATTTTATTGAACTCTGATGGATACTGAGATATTGTGTTGACTTGATGAATCACAAGCTATTCAGATTTGATGTAAAGAACCCATGAAAATTATTTGGGAAAAATATGAAGCATTTTTATACAGATCTAACGTTTATGGCTTCAGTAATTGGAAAATTCAGACCTACAAGTAAACAAGTAAAACAGTATTTTGCTACCACTTCATCCAACGGATCCAGAGAACCAACAATTAATTACTTATAGGAAACTGGAAATGGGGATGATGGACAGAGTCAAAATTAATGGATTGTTAATGCTATCAATAAACAGCATTGGCAGATTCCTGCTCTATGCTCTTGGTTTGCATCTTAAAAAGATAGTAAAACATGATCCTAGGCTTTTAATTATCTCTCATTTGGATATTTTTTAAAATAAAAAAAGTATGTTAAAGTTATAATCCTTCCATTATTTAGACATAATCACCCCCCAAAAAATAGTGGGATATAGTTGTGGGTAGACTTTATGGAACTCCACTGAAATTTAGGGTATGCTTATTTTAAGAGGAACATTTAACACACCCAGGCAGTTTTCCTATACAATAAAACACATACAGAGAACCACATGGCACTTGCATCTGCTTTCCAGTGTAAGACTTTACAAGGCACAGATATTTCAACAACAGGACCTTTCTTTCTGAAAGTGCATATGGCCCTGGAAGTTTCTATGTATTTGTGGTTCTTAGCCCAAACCTTGATCCATATATGGGAATCTTCTCTTATGTGTAACTTAAGCACTTCACATGTGGACCTATGTTCCTGACTGGCTCTCGGTTCCCTCTGCTCCTGTGATAATTCTTATCAAAAGAATGATGAAAATCCCATTAAGTAAGCCAGGTAACATGTGGAGACTGCAGCCTTGGATTCTGCTTTCCCTGTTTGCCCTTTAAGTGTATGTTAAGTTCTAAGTCTGGGAAAAAGTTGATGGGACTTGAACTTCATGATCTTTCCTATTTAGATTGGGGAAGTTTTAAAAAAGATTCTCTTATTACTAGGAACATGCATAAAGATATATTCTCTGATTTATCATTGACCATTACTTTTTGCAATAATAGATCCAGCATAGGATAAGGCAATTTCTTCATAGGGAAGGAAAATATTTCTGCTTATTTCAGTGTTCTGTTTAAAGTTCCTTCTCCTTCTCCTTTTACCCTGCTTGATTTGCCTTTGCTTGCACTATTGTTGCACTCTGGATTGATGGTTTCCACATTTTTTTCCACAATGACTCCCAAATGCTTTTCCTGACCAGCATGCTTACTGGCTGTTCTATTTAACTCATTATACTTAGTCAATTTTGTACCAGACAAGTTATTTTACATTTGCTTACATCAAAGGAAATTTACCATATGTGGAACCACTCAGGTTAAGGATGTAGATCTTTTTGCACTATTTTAACCTTTTTCTGCATCTAATTTTAGTGTTGAATTACAAATATTGGTGTTTGTATTCAATGGATGTACCAGATGTTAGGGACAAGCACCTCTGCCCATTGTATGCATACTTAATATTGCTCACTGGGCATCCTGGGAGGTGAAATTAAGTCAGTAAAAAAGTTAAAAAGAATGTTGAAAGTGGAAGATAACCTAATTATTTGAAAGAAAAAAAATCAGTGAAATGACAGACTGGAGAGTTGTGTTTTGGGCATAGAATTCTACTCCTTTTTAAAATACGGTTAATTAAGCTAATCTGGAGTTAACTTTTTTATTCTCCACTTCTGTCAATTTCTGTATTGTTATATAGAAGTAAAATACATGACTTTAATGAGGCTAGCATTGAGATAATTGGATATGGGATTGTCGACTAAGAATGTAAGAAGACTCAGGATATTATTGATAATATTCTCTTTTTTCTCCTCATTGGAGAATAAAGAAAGAAATGGAAGGATATTTGGATATACAACTCCAAAAATAAAAATCCAAAACTCTTGAAAAAAACTTTGTCTTGATCTAATGAAAGATTCATTGTCCACTGTTCTGCAAGGTACCTATCAGAGATATACAAACAGTAAATATTTATGGCAGTATTCTTGGCTTGTTTTCCCCAATCTTTTGTCCTCTATTGGTTTTTGAGGATCTGTTGAAATGTTGCTATCCAGGTAATGACCAAACTTGATGGGAATGAAATAGTTTGTAGTTCAGGGATATAGATTGGGAAAACCAGATGTTAGACAACTTGGTATAACTTTATTTATTTATTTATTTATTTGTTTGTTTGTTTGTTTGTTTGTTTATTTATTTATTTATTTATTTATTTGCAAATTATTTTTCTATGATACAATCCAAAGCAGCAAATGGAATATCTCTTTTTGTTCGATGGAGGCTAATGTTTAGCTTTGCCTGACTTCATTCTTCTATCTGCTCATGGAAGCTGATAGGAAGAAAATAGGACCTTGTTTTGCATAGATGAACTCAAATAAATGAAGTATATTTTGTTGTCTGATCCTTATTCATGTTTATTTCCTCCGGATTGTCCATTTGCTCTTCATTCTTAAAGACTGGAGAACATGCAAAAAGAGGAGTGTGATTTCTCAAAAGCTTTGCTACTTGGCTATGTTGGACACCTGCAGACAAAGTGTAGGTAGTGCTCAACTTACAACCATTCTTTTAGTGACGTTCAAAGTTACAACAGCACTGAAAAAAGTGACTAATGACCCCTTTTCACACTTATGACCGTTGCAGCATTCCCACGGTCACGTGAATAAAATTCGGATCGCTGGCAACTGACTCATATTTATCATGGTTGCAGTGTCATGTGATCTCCTTTTGTGATCTTCTGACAACCAAAGTCAATGGGGAAGCCAGATTCACTTAACAGCCATGTTACTAACTTAACAACTTAACAACAGTGGCACGAAAGGTTGTAAAAGGGGGCAAAATTCACTTAACAAATGTTTAGCTTAGCAAGGTAGTTGAGGACTACCTGTAAATGATTTCACAATTCAATTTATTTATTTATTCAATTGATTAATTTAATTTATATGCCACCCATCTCACCATCAAGTGACTCTATTTGGGAAGAGAACATTTAGGGGAAGCATGATAGCTAACTCTGAATGCTTTGAAGGGGCTCTCATGAAGAAGATGGAACATACTTGTTCCAGAAGGATTCAACATTCATTTAATTTAATTATTAGGAGAATGTTTCTAATGATAAGACCCATTTCATACTGGAGCAGTTTGTCTTAGAAAAGGTTGGAGTTTTTAAACCTCATTTTTTACTGTTTCCTAAATCAGTGAAATGTTTTACTCCATTGTCCTTTTGTCAGCTGAAGTCAATGTTTTAGTAATTGGAAATATAGGAGGAAAATAAATATTAAAATAACTCCTGTCATTATATTTTAACTATTTTTGCTGTCTACTATAAGAAATATCAAATCCTGTGACTGTTTCAAATATAAAATTACTCTGACAACTGCTCTCCATTCACCCCCTTTTAAAAGCTGTTCCCCATCTAAACACACTGATGAAAGATTATATGAATAAACTTATTAAGTAAAAAGAAGAAGTATTTGGAGTTAGCTTGTCCCTTCCCTTCCCTTCCCTTCCCCAAATAAAAGATAATCTGGAAATTGTTTTCCACTCAAGCTAGTAATAAAAAGTTCAACATGCAGTTCTTAAAACAGTTCAAATTGTTAAGATTACATTGTTTGACAGTCTTCCATTAATCTGAAGACTACAGTAATTTCAGCAAGAGGCCTTATCATATTTTACAAAGGTCAACTGGATCACCTCTAAGCTCATGATTAAGTTAAACAAGCTGATTCCGATGTGTAAGTTTGGGGAGTTTATGAGGGGCTCTGCTGCTGCAAAGACACCCATAAATCCTTCTTTCACACACGATGTCAAGCTCCTTTGGGAATTGTACTCCCATTCAGGACAATTCCCTTAGAAATATTATAAGAAATATTAAATTAAATCAAACTTATGAGATTTCTTCTAAAAAGAACAAAGCCATGTTTCTTGGGGAGGGAGGGATTTACAAAACTATAGTGCTTGCTTGATACAATAAATCAAATTTATAGCAGTGTGTGTGAACAACTAATTCCTTAAAGTTAAAACCTACATATGTTATCAACTCTTAGTTTTAAGTTTGGCATGTTACAGCTTTGGCAGATGGTTAAAGGCATCTGAAGAACCCACTCAGTGCTGTCTTAAACATCGTATTCTTATAAATGACTAAACTGTGTAGATATCTGAATGTCCTTTAAAGAGTTAATAAAGTGCTTAAATTATAGGCTATTCTCATGTCTATGACATAATGACTCTATAGGGTGTAAATAGAAACACCTGTACAACAGTAATTGCAGCTACTCTTAGCAGTGTTCCAGATAAACACTGCTAAATTTTTACAGAGTAAAAGTCTTCATATGCCAAGACGATATCTGTATTTTTGCTGGCGCAACATTATCCTAAGGCATGCCCTTTCTCACTGATATATTTCAGTCCTTCCTATGGGACAATTCAGGGTTAATTATTTTTACTTCTGGGCACCTTTCCAGAGCAGTTTGGTTCAACTCCAGCTAGGATGAGCAGACATGTGACCTGATACTTGGCTGGAAGTGAACTGAATTCTTCAGCCATCCCAAGTGAGAGCTGACCTTTGTCTCAGGCCATGTCTAGAAGGCCTAATGTTAAGAGATATTCAGCTCTTTTCCAGCTAAGGACAAAAACATATAAGAACTATCTGGCTAGATCAGCTTGAACACTCTGTATTGCTTTTGTGAGAAAAACACACATTGGTGAGAATGATTCATGTAGAACACTGCTTTCAATCTAATCTTTTACTGGAATTTATTAGCTGTCTTAGGGGACAAAAAGTTAAAATATAATTAAAAAAAACCCAAAGACAACAAACGCTGTGAAGGAGCATGATTGTGATGAAATATGGATGCATGGAAAGATATACTGTTTTAACTGAAGCATGCAATGAGAAATACCCAAAGGAATTATAATGCAAAAAGAAATGAAAATTCCTTCTCTGGATGTATTGGCAATGATTATAATGGATAATTACTGATCTGGAAGTGTGACAGGAAATTGGCATTATACAGTATCCGCATCACAGTTCATTGCCTGATCATAACTCCTCTTAAATCTGTTCCTAAATCTACAGCAAATGCGTTGATTTCTGAACTTCAAATAACCCCTTTCAAAATTATCTATCTGGCTGCTTTAAGTGGGAAAGACTTACAGCTACTCCTTTTATTTGGGATAGCTCTTAAGATTGTTATGGGCTACATGATTATTAGTCCCTTTGAAGAATTATAATTTTATGTGTAGTGCACAGATGTCCATACAATGCTTTGATTTTTGACATTTGGACCAAAGCTATTGTTGCCCTCACAGCCAAAATAGCGCCAGACATGAGCCACAAACTGAAGAGAAGCATCAGTGAATATGGAATCACTCCAAAGTCTATAAAAATAGAAGATTAAATATTCAAAATCCTAAAAAAACAAAATGAAAATTGCTCCACAATGACCATAATTAGTTGCTACTTGAGAGGAACAATGGAGAAGATTTGTGTCTAAGCCTATAAGGTTCCTGACTACATCAGTTTAGCAATGGTGGACACAGAGTAAGTCAACAGGGCTTTACTAACATTCCTTAAGCCACCTGCCTTGGGCCCATAGAACATCTAAGTATAAAGAAAGATAACTAAAAATGTGTGCATGGCTTTGTAGTGCTATGGAGGAAAGAATGGTGTAGTTGGCAGACCTGGCAACAAACCATGTTGCAATCTCTCTTGCAGGTCCCACTTCTTTCTACAAAACATCCTTTTAAGAAATCATAGGGCTTTGTTCTATCTCCTTTTCCAATCCATTTTTCTTTTTGGGTGGTGGTGGTAGTTACATGTTTCTTTTACTGTTAGGCCTGGGATTTGTCCAAAACAGAGTGAAAAGACCACCAAGTAGTCTCATCAGCAGAGCCCTAATTGTAGTCATTTATTATAGTCACTTATCTGATAACAGTCCTGTTATCTGTGATAGTTTTACAGGGCTCAAATCTACCAGGCTTTTGCACCAGTGTGTAAACATGGTACCTTGGGGGCAAAGTGTCTGTTACTTATTGTCAACACTTAGCTGTTGGAGAAAGGCTGAACACAGCGTATATGAAGTAACTATGAGTTTAATAAGCTCCAGTGAAAGCTGCAGCATAAACAAGGCATCAGGACCATTTGCCTTGTTAGGTCTCTTCACCAAATTCAGGTAACTGAGAAGTTCAAACAACACTGGATTAGAACTTATCATGGGGATATTATGCAATAGCAGGTCCTGGTAAATATTTCACTGAGCAATGAGGGTTTGGTGAGTTAAAATGTCTGGGAGGGAAGCTCCCTTGAAGCTTCAGCAGAAAATGAAATGTGCTAATATTTCTGCACAAAAAAGTCTATTACCAACATTAAAGTCATAATTATACAAGGGAAGGCAATTTTATGGTAGTAAAGTCATATTCAATATCTTTGGGGAAGTTACTAAGTAAAACGGGCAAGGATGGCTCATACAGACTTGCCCCAGCCATAATTTCCTGTTCTTTTTCTGATTTTTAAAGGGAGTTTCCAATGCAGAAATATTGGCTCATTTAATTTTCTTCTGAAGCTTCAGCTGAGCTTCCCTCCAACCATTATAGCTGATCACTCTTATTACTTTTTTCTTTTCTTAAAAAAACACCCTTACATTGAGCCTATAGTTGTTAACTGTGATCAGAGGAGACTCAAAAGAGCCATTAAGAAAAACTTGTAGCATTCATTCAGTACCGACTTCCCTTGCTTTGACATGACCAAGAGATGGGAAATGTAGTTGATGATAGCCCTGAATCCTATGGGGCAGAAGGTGAGTGTAATGGTGCCATATAAATCAACTTACTTTCTCAGTCCCATCCCTTTGTAGGCAAACACAGTACATAGCAGTCTCCAAACTGTGGTTTGGCTATAATGACATTTTTCCTAACTTATATTTTGGGAATATAAGGAAAGTGATTTCATTGCAGAATAAATGCTTTTTTATGGGAAGACAATGGGAATGTTAACAACAAAAAGTAACTGCATATTTATGTGGAGGGAACCCTGATCTGAAAACTAATTTTAATTCAAATGAAGATGTTTGAGTAAGAATCCTTCCTTTGTTTAACTAATCATGCTCACAAATGAAATAATTCCCAGAAATTTCCCAGTCTATACCAAGAGATCAGTATTGTGAAGAATAAACTGAAATGAATATTGCAAATTACATTAAATGTCCTTTTTGTTACTCTGAAACTTATTTTGCAAATGAAGTTCAAGAGCAAATGAAGTTCAAGAGCAATCCTATTTCCATCTGGAGCCATTTTACAATGTAGATTTGCTGTATTCATTTTCAAACAAGAACGAAAGGGGGAAGGTGAAAAGAACAACATTCATTTTAAAGCTCAGGAAGTAATTTGGTTCAAAAATATTGCCATGACTGACAATTGTTTTGGAGCATGTTTTAACAACTGTGGATCTTTCAGTAATAGCTTTAGAAACTTTTCCCCAAACCCAAAGGTTGTACAGAAAGCTCTTTTGATACAACATTACAATCCAATATGCAGACTCACTGAAATGTTTCAGTCAAACTGTGAAAGGTGAACTCCTACTCATAGTTTATGAATGAAATCTGACATCTTTGTTACGGGGAAATAGATCTAACTAATCCAGTAATCCCCGCTATTGGTCTTTGGACTCATCTCCTTGCATTAGCATCACTGCAGAAAAAGTCTGGGAGGGTTTACCTCTACCTCATTCTGCCTTTTTCCTTCTTTGTGTGACCACAGGAAAAGCATTCCAAAGAGTACCCAGAAAATCCCATTTTTGTAGGCGATCTCTATGTCTTCATCTTTATCTAGAATTGGATTTCCAATTCACCTCAGTGCAGGAATTTTTAGAGAGCAGGAATGGATGATGTCACCCAACTGACCCCAACCCAACTGATAATGCAATCTCTGGTCATGTTTTTTGAGTTTGTCTCAACTCAACTCTCTTACTCTAGCTTGAGTTGTACTGTAAGGTTCACATACTGTGTTTCAGTTCTTTGACTCCTCCATGTCTACTGTTGCTTGCAATGCAAAACCTCCCTCCCTTCTGGTCACTGGTCTACCCTCCATTGCCATTGATTATTTTAAAGTTCATTGATGTAACAGTGCAACTATGGAACAGGATTTTTTTGGGGAGGGACCGGATGAAATTGACAAGAGTTCTTCTGCTTTGCCTTTCTTGCCCTAGTGACAGGAAAAATGAAAGTTCCTCATTCTTCTTTTTCTAGTCTAGGAAGGGTAAAGAAGCAGGGAATTCACCAATTACCGGCAGTAATAAACTTGATCCAGACAGATCATCAAGTCATCACCTGGTCAAAGTGAAGAAAAGGGATGAAATTTGGAAAGGAATTTCCAGTTAGTTAATCCTCAGGAGGCACTCAAATGAAGGGTGTACTGTAATGCATACAAGTCCAAGAAGGGACAGTTTAATTCTTGGGTTAGTAATCTGCACAATAGAGTTGACTGTGAAATTAATCCAGACCCCTAGGGTTTTTGGGATATTTGGGGCTAAAGTGACCCCCCTTAGTTTCAGGGTTCATTATTTGGGCTAGGTGTGGGCATAACATACTAAGTCCCTCCATTGTGTGGAGATCAGCAAGCTGCTTTAAAACAGTTTATAGTCTGTGGCACATATTATTTTCTTAGATTCTTTAAATGCTTTAAGACTTTCTGTACACTTTAGTGAAGTAAATGTGATGAAGGCATCTTCACAATTTCATGATTATCTTGGAACGAAAAACAGCATTATGAATTTCTATGGGTTTTCTGCAAATACCTTATCCTTAGAGCTTAGAAGGCCCCTTTGCTAATTTTGAGGAGTAACTGATGTGAAGCAGATATAGCTATTTGAAACTCTTATTAACAAATGTAGCACTTTAATAAAAAAGAACCATTACCTTAAAGAGCCCTTAAATGTTTTCATAGACTTAATGGCTGATACAATATTTTAATTGGCTTGTTAGCTGTTGGCCTATCAAGGTTCCATTACTTTAGTAATATAATTGCCAATGATTATTCATTTAGTAATGCTATTATACTGTCAGAATAGTAACTATCATAGTGTTTACATTATTATGGTTGGTGGGAGGTTGAACAACTAGCCTCGTGGTGTAATCAAAACAATCTTGAACTGAATACAAGCAAAACTGTAGAAATGGTGGAAGACTTTGGGAGAAACCCTCATATACAACCTCCTCTTATAATACTAAACAACTCAGTATCAACAGTAGAGTCCTTCAAGTTTCTAGGTTCTATCATATCTCAAAACTTAAAATGGACATCTAACATCACAAACATCATCAAAAAAGCACAGCAAAGAATGTTCTTTCTGCGCCAACTGCCCAAAGAGCTGCTGATTCAGTTCAACAGAGGAATTATTGAGTCTGTCATCTGTACCTCCATAACTGTCTGGTTTGGCTCTGCAACCATACAAGACAGACACAGACTTCAACGGATAATTAGATCTGCAGAAAAAAACAATTGCTACCAACCTGCCTTCCATTGAGGACCTGTATACTGCACGAGTCAAAAAGAGAGCTGTGAAAATATTTAAAGACCCCACACATCTTGGACACAAATTGTTCCAACATCTACCCTCAAAACAACGCTATAGGGCACTGCACACCAGAACAACTAGACACAAGGACAGTTTTTCCCCCGAATACCATCTCTCTTTTAAATAATTAATTCCCACAGCACTGTCAAATTATTTACTAAGTCTGTATTACTATTACTCTTCTCACCCTTCCTAGTACCTCCCTCTTCCCACTTATGACCATGTTGTTATATGTTTTCAATTTATATTATTATTTGCTACTATCACTAAGTGTCTCATCTCATGATCCTTGCTGAATGTACCCTATTATTATTATTTTCCTTTATGTACACTGAGAGCATATGGACCAAAAACAAATTCCTTGTGTGTCCAATCACACTTGGCCAATAAAGAATTCTACATCTTCTATATCTATCTGACAAGGTTTTTCAGAAGTGGGTCATCACTGCCTCCTTCCTAGGACTCAGAGAAAATGGCTGATCCAAGATCATCCAGCTGGCTTTGTGCCTAAGCCAGTACTAGAACTCATAGCATTCCAGTTTATAGCCTGATAAAAATCCCTTCTCACCTCTATGTGGGATACCTGTCTTCCTCAATCTTGTGTCTCCTATCAGAAGCCTAGGAGTTTGAGTATTCTATATAATATCTTAGTTGTTCCTAGAATTGACTTTTCTGTACAGTGAGCTCTGATATTATTCCTGGAAACTGTTGGAGCCATTCTCGCAGCTTAGGAATCACAGCCTTGACTGTTCCTCCCACCACTGGCACCACTTTGGCCTTTACTTTCCATACCCTCTCTAGTTCTTTCTTCAAGCCCTGGTACTTCTCCAGTTTCTCATGTTCCTTCTTAATGATTCTGCTGTCAACTTGGCTTTGCTACATCTATCACTACCACTGTCTTCTGATCTTTGTCTGTTACCATGTTATCCATTGGATTGGCCAATATCTGCCTGTCCATCTGGATTTGGAAGTCCCACAAGATCTTAGCTCTGTTGATCTCCAAAACCTACTATGGAACCTCTCATCTGGACTTTGGAGATCTAGCCCATACACTCTGCAGAGGTTCCTGTACATAATACCAGCTACTTGGTTTAGTATATGCTTCTGCTTGCATATTACACCCTGCCACTATGTGTTGGACTGTCTCTGAGGCCTCTCTTCAGTCTGCCCTTAGTTACTGTCTAATGTGGTAAATCTCTGCTTTTATGGGTCTGGTGCTTAGTGCCTGTTCTTATGGTGCTATAATCAGTTCCTGGGTTTTGTCTTTTAATCCAGCCATTTCCAGACACTGGTAGAATTTCTCACAGTCAGCCACCTAAGCTATCTGTCAATGGTGCATCTCATGCACGGTATTTTCTTGGCATGGTACTTCTTCTTCTTGATCTTCCTGTCAGGTATTCTGCTGCCTCAGACATTCTCTTAGTGGCTCATTTTCAGTTGCCATCTTACTGATATATTACTACATGCTCTGGGTTTCATCCAGGACAATACTAATGAACCTAAGATATTTTGAACACATAGTACAAAGGCAATAGTCACTGGAGAAACCCACCAATGTTTGGAAAAATAAAAAGCAATAAAAAAGAGGCCAACAGAATATAAGGAAGATAAATGCTTTCACTGACACAACTATGAGATAACAAAAACTGAAAGAAAGAATTTTTGATCCTGGCAAAATGATGTTTATAGTATCACAAAGCTGATTCTCACCATCAAGTTAACAGTGCAACCAATTTTCTTGTTTTCTGTTTCATCTCCTTTCATACAGTCTCTGAAAAACCGAAACAGTTGATATGCTTAAATTTCAAAACTTTTTTCCATTACCGAATTAAAAATAATATAGGCAGTTCTGAAGAATTAATTCATAAAGGTGTTTCTACAACTTTGACTATGTAGTTTAAGCAAGATTAGCAGTTTTATTTACCTTTTGATTCTGTAAATCACCAAAAAATTCCTTAAGTCTTAATTCTCTAGGGTTTTTTTTCCTTTTTCTTTTTTAGCATTTATGTAATATACTAGAAAGGCCGACCCTCTGGAACGAGCTTCCGGTGGAGATCAGGACCACCTCTTTCTTGTTGGCCTTCGGCAAGGCTACAAAGACCTGGCTATGGTGGAGGGCCTGGAATTGATGTGCCTCCCCGCCCCCCGCCCCGTGTTTTGAAAGTGTTGAATGAGTGGGAAGGATGGATTTTTTTGGATTTTATATTGTAATTGACTGTTTTAATTTGTTGTTAGCCACCTCGAGTTCCCCCTGACCGGGGAAATGAGGCGGGGTATAAATCAAATAAATAAATAAATAAATAAATAAATAAATAAATAAATAAATAAATAAATAAGTTATGTGGTCCTTAAGTGAATTGCACCTGATTTTATTTCCTTTTTGGCTTTAGTTGTCAAGCAAATCAAAGAGTCGTTAAGTGAATCCACTTCCCTCCATTGGTTGCATGTCAGAAAAGTTGGAAAAGTTGTAAATAGTGATCACATGGTTCTGGCGTGCTGCAGCCTTCATAAATAACGGTTGCCTGAATTTTGATTGTGTGACCACTGTGAATGTAACACAAAGATCAATCCTAAATGCCATAGTCACTTGGAACAGTTGTCAGATGAATGGTTGTCATTTTAGGATTACCTGTATATCAAAATCATTATTGTTGAGGCAATAACCCTAACCCTAAACCTTTTCAAAGCAACTGTAAACCACACTGTGGGTAATTAGTGTGGAGAATCCCATGGAGCCATTGGTCTTTGGTTACTCCATTCTTCCACACCAAGTAATTTCTCCTCTACTTTAGGCATCATAAAAGAAGGAAACTGTTTGGTGATTGGGGATGATGCTTCCGAAATAGGATTTATTCTCAGAGTGTGGTGCGGCTTTTGTCTTTCTGTGTTCTCAGATAATAAGAAAAATGTGGGGAAATTGTGGAAAGTTGGAGACAGGCCAATGTTCCCTCTCAGAAGCTAAACAGGCATTGCTAAAACTATAATTGGTAACCATGAATTACGTCTTGCTTTCTGTAAGCACATTTTGAAGGGAAGATGATGATAGTTCTAAATATAAGATTGTGTGTGTGTGTGTTTGTGTGTACAGAGAGGGAGAAAGAGAGAGAGGAAGAGAAAGAAAAATGTAAATCTGCTTTAAGTGAAGCCTCAGAAAAAGTGAGGTTCATGAAATTTGCTCTCTGGAGAATATAAGAAGTGAAACCTGAATGTCAAGCTTAAACATATTGTGACAGCAATTTGAATCTGACAAAGCCTGTATGATTTATTCAAATTCCCTAATTTCCCAGGAAAGCAGAACTCAATAGAGAAAGGCTCATGACTGAAGACTGACTTGGCCTTCAATTATCGTACCAGAGGCCATTCAATTCAAAGTGGGTGGGACTAGGAGAAATGATACATTTGATTGACTTTAATTGGAAGATGCATTTGATGTTGACTCCTAGCTGGACAATCCTCTATAGTTTCAGAAGTGGTTTGAAATTGCCTGCTTAATAGAGCTCTGACAAAATGATTGGTGGTCTCTGAGCTGGGTGGTTTTTCTTGCAGAAATTTCATTATCTAACTATATAACATTCTCATTACACTGATGACATTACCTAGTTGGGTAATGAAACATCTGCAAGAAAACCACCAAGGACTTCACCTCTCCTGCCTGAAGGACACTGGCTTGTGATTCAGGCAGGAGTAGAACTTGTAGTTTCCCCGTCTCTAGCCTAATATCTTAACCACTAAGCCATATATACAACATTTTAATTTATTGGCCACTATTGGAGGGGAGGCACCCCAAGTCAAGAAGCAACAGTGAGAACTGATATGGAATCATTGATTGGTTCAAAATTGAGAAAGGAGTTTGGCAAGGCTGTATACTGTCACCTTGCCTATTTAACTTATATGCGGAGCACATCATGAGAAAGGCTAGATGAATCACAAATTGGAATTAAGGTTGCAGGGAGAAATATCAACAACCGCAGATATGCAGATGATATCTCTCTAATGGAAGAAAATGAAAAGTTACTAAAGAGCCTCTTGATGTGATTGAAGGAGGAGAGTGCAAAAGTTGGTTTGAAACTTAACATTAAGAAAACTAAGATCATGGCATCCGGCCCTCTCAATTTTTGGCAAATAGATGGGGAAGAAATGGAGGTACTGACAGATTTTATTTTCCTGGGCTCCAAGATCACAGCAGATGGGGACTGCAGCCAAGAAATTAAAAGATGCTCCTGGGGAGGAAAGCTATGGCAAATCTAGACAGCATACTA
>JANHGC010003071.1:0-17851 GCA_027560395.1 Boaedon fuliginosus | reverse complement strand
AATGATTACTCAACTATTTTTTTAACAATTCAAACATATGTCCAAAGAGCCCCAGTCAGAGAGTAAAGAAACTATGCATCATATTGTAAATATCTCTGAAATATTGACTAATTTGTTGGATACACTGCTACTTAATAATTAACTCAGATACCTACAGAAAGCAATGCTTAAATTTAAATGCTTGTACCTCAGGTCAACCAATCTGAGATGAAATGAAAATCTCTTTGCCAATAAGCTATGAGTGTTTAGATTCCATCAGATTATACCATCAGACCAGAAGGATAACATAAATCACAGCATTATCATTCTTTCAGAGAGGCATCTGAGGAAAAAAAGAGGCTAAAATTATTTTTACAGTCACAGAGATTGCTGGAATTATTCTTAGAGCCAATTTACTGAAGGAATAAGATGACATTTTTCAAAACTGACATATATATTTGGCAGATATGAGAATCCCTGTGGCCAAATAGTTTGAAAACTGACTCCATTATTTAGTTATCTGGATTATTTGACTCTTTTCTGAAAATGTAGGTAGACTATAAACAAAATTTGATATCACTCACAGATGGGCAGATTAGTTATTTGGAAGAATTTCCTATGCATTTAAAATAAGGAAGGGTAGGAAGGGTAGCATATAGCTAATCCTTGACTTGCAACCATAACTGAACCAAAAATTTATGTTGGTAAGCAAAACAGCTGTTAAGTGAGTTTTGCCCCATTTTACAACTTTTCTTGCCACAGTTGTTAAGTGAATCCCTGCAGCTATCAAGATAGCAACATAGTTGTTAAGTGAATCTGGCTTTTCAATTGACTTTGCTTATTAGAAAATCACAAAAGCAGATTGCATGACCCAAGGACACTGCAACCATCATATGAACCAGTTGCCAAACATCTGAATTTGGATCATGTGACCATGGGGATGCTGTAACGGTTGTAAGTGTGAAAAATGGTCATAAGTCACTTTTTTCAGTGCCGTTATAAACTTCATTCACTAAATGAATGATTGTAAGGTGAGGACTATCTGTACAGGCCACATAAAGCTTATAGCTCTCACTTTTTCTCTATTTTTGAAGCTCCCAGAGCCCTACAAAATAATGATGTTCAAAATAGCTGGGAAGTTGTCAAATCACAACAAGCAACTTTTTAATTTCAGCACACATTTTACTCTAGTGGGCTTAGAACATCTATTTTACTGTAGACTCCTTACCTAATTCTTAAGACGCTAAATATTCACCAAATTCTTCCTGTCTTGGTCCTAGTGGGGATTAGCAATGCAGGCACTAGATCTACCTTGTCAAAATAGCATATATTTTTCAAGGAGACCTAAGGGGTGGACCTATTCTTCTAGCCTTTGGGGCTATATCTCAGTGTTTTCCCTGAAAAAAAAAAGGATTAATAAGAAAAAAATGAAGACAAAAAGAATAACTTTTACATTTGTTAGACATCAACCAAAGCACATTTACTGATTGTTCTTGAAACAACGTATTATTAATAAAATGTTCTTAGAATAAAAATATTCTTAAGAATAAAAATATAGGGAAGAGTTTGGTCATTTTCATTTCCAGGAGGAAAGAGCAACTAAACTGGCAACAGGTGGCATCATAGAGAGCTTGGAGAAATAATAATCAGACCTTGTTCAGACAGTTGCCAAACTTAAGTTGGAACAGTGCCTTTACAGATTTCCCCCCATGCAAAATATCTAAATTGTTTTAATTGTCTGTTGTGAAATATGCATGCTAAGCAAATTATGCTTCTTTTTGTAGATTTCAGCATTTGCTTAACAATTCAATCAATACGAACAACCACCCTTCCAACATATTGAGAACATTTAAATAGACACCCAACTCACCGTGATTCCAGATGTCTTACAGAAATAAAACCCCAGAACAAAACTCAGTAATCTCCTAACCCTCTGGAGATAACAGTCAAACTAACCATTTTATGGGCTTCATATCACCCTGGAGTCCCCAGGCCCATTGGCAAAATCGTGTCTTCAGAGAGTTTTGAAAGTGTGTCAAAGTGGAGGCCAATTTTATAATTCTCTAGAGTATTAATGTATTAAAGGACAGTTACTCTAACTCAAGTACTTTACATATAGTTTCTTTAATCAATATATATTTATATCCATTAATGGAATACAGACACCATATTTATAGGCCACTATAATATAAGGGTTAGGGTATTGGACTGGCAGCACAGGGCCTCAAATTCTAGTCCAGAAACTTACTGGATGAAAATCACTTTCAGGCCAGGCTACCTCAGAGAGTATGGTAATACGGAAAAGGAGTTCTATATATGGTGCTTTCAGCTACTGAATGAAAGTAGGGTATACATCTTGAATATAAAATGAAGTAAAATAATATAATAAAATATTCTAATCAAACTTCAGGGAGAAATATTGATGCCTTGTGAGCAGCATTTTAATTGGCTCTATTAACTAATGAATTCTTTCTAGTCTTCATAATCTTGACGCTGTTTATTTTTGCTGGAATGGTTAAGAAAGGAATTTGTCCTAACAGCAATTGGATTACTGGGAAAAATAAAGATTGATGGTTGAGGAGTCAAAGCAACAGTCTGATAACTAGTGCAGTTTGTGTTCAAGTGTTGTTTCTGTCTAAAATACCCTTTCCCCTTTTAATGGTTGAGTTCTGTTTTTCCAACTCAGACATGGTATATCATAATTCACATCCCCTTACAGTATATACTAATGTTTCACAATCTAAAGAAAAATTCATACATAGAACAGAAACATTCAGTATTATTATAGTAGTCCTCATCTGAAACCATTTATAGACTTGATGCATTTACATTCCTTAACTTCCATTTATTAGAGAATCATGTGTCCTTTGCTTAATCCAGATACAAAGCAACTTTTATTCGTCTGGAGTTCTTCCAGAGAATACGTTAACTGTTAATCATAAACTATTACATATCAGAATGGCCCAGGATAAGTTTTTAGAGACTTGCCCAATTCCTAATTTGCTGATGATATTTTATGGGATAAAGTTTGTATCAGAACACAACCCACATGTGGAACTAATAATGGCCCTAACTACATCACTGAAATGAAGAATCTGAATCCCATGTATTTTCACCTCCAGCAGTTGTTTGTAGTAGCTAAGTTCTTCCATGTATTACTCAAAGAGATTTAGTAAATGTTGCTTCTGTTTAGCACCTCAGTGTCAGCCATCAGAACTGGAGCATCCAAAACCTTAGATTCCGAGACCAAAAGTGAACATGGGAGTTGCCTATCCTCCCCTCCCTTCTGTTATCTTGCATTTGTGGCAAATTTATGCCACAGGGAACTAAAACTTAACAGTTCCTAATATGAAGTCATTCACAACCTTCCTCTTATTCTGCAACAAAGGCAACCACTCCCCACCCCCAGTCTCTTGGTTCCAATTTCAGGCTACTCATGTAAATAATTCTAGCCTCCTTCCAGGGACAGAAAAAGAACATCCTTGGTGAAAGATAGAAAGGCAAGCATTTTTAAAGTACTGTATATCTCGACCTGCCTTCTTCACGTTATGTATGGAAGGAAACTATACAACCCAAAATTTGTGCTTGCTGGATTATTGGAATGTACTTGACAGTCATGAGATGATGCTCCTGGATCTCCTTAACATGAAAAACAAGGGATTCATGAAAGATGGGGGTGGGTGAATGTGAACTTCTGTGTAAGTAGAGCCAGAATAGTTCAGTAGGGAGAGATCAACAGAGATAGAAGGTAGGTCTCTTACTCAAAAAAGAAGTCACAAAGATTTGCCCACCTTTGTCTCCTTTATCCTATTGCAGGGTAGTATGATTTTTGTGAAAGATTTTGATAGGTTCTCTTGTTCTGAGGCTACTTCCAGATTCCCTCAAATCCCTCAAACTTTTGCATCATTCCTCTACAATTCAGCAGTGTTGGATCTCTCTGAAACTGCTGTAAGGTGTAGTCCTAGGCACCTGGAGGGGAGTAGATTAGAGAAGGCTGGCCAAGAAATGAACTTGTCAGGCAGGAGAGATTGCAATATGTGGGGACATATGAGAGAATAACTGGAAATCCTTTCCTAGGTGGGTCCGAGGAACTTAAGGCTTTAGGAAACTAAAAAAAAAAGATAGATTACTACATTGAGTCTAATATGGTTTCCCCTCTTCTACCTGTCATCCTCTGCCTTTTCAGTGCTGGCTCTTGGGAAGGTGGGGTGGGGAAAATGAAGTATAAATATATAATTTGTGCACATTGCATTATGCATGATTCATTATGTTACACAGTTCTTCAATATCATCTTTTTCAAAAGTTCAGGTAATCTATTAAAATGAGGGATGAAAAATGAGCAGGAATATCTGCCCTCTCCTTATCACATGATTGTACCTGACAATAATGCCAAATGGAGCTTTTTAAAATAACTGAGTTAGGATATATAAAATTTGCTTATAGGTAGATTTGTTTAGCTCTCTCCACAATGTTTTATGGAAGCCCTCATGTATTGTACATGCTTACATTTTCCCCAATTCTGCCAAAACCAGTAAAGCTTTTCGGCAACAGAATCCTCAAGTTATTTACTCAGAAGTAAATCCTTCTGTGGCTATGAAGCTTATTCTCTAATAAGGGGGTTTAGCCTTAAAAGTTCAAGTAAATTAAAACTTGGTTTCTACTAGCCAATTATTTATTTTTTGTTATTTATTTTTATTTTATTTATTTATTTATTTTTCATTTTTCATTTTTTAATTGCATTTTGTGTGCATTTACAAATGTTAAGTCTTTCTGAAACCTGATGCTCACTTGAACCCTGAGAATTGCACAATGGTCCTTTATCTCTGGAAGAGACCTTGTTGGAAAAGTCTGTTCAAGTCAAAACTTGCCTTGATAGGGCATTTATTTTTCCACTTTCTTGATTAAATCAGAAGATCTGACATTATACTTTTTAGAAACACCTTTTCTCAATATAAATTAAAGTTTTGCTGTATAATAAAATGCCCATCAAATATATTAGTTTGTATGTGTGTGTGTATATGTATGGATATGTGTACACATATTTATAAAAAAAAATCCCCTAAAAGCAATGGTTCCTTTGGTGAGACTCAGGTGATGATCCATTTAAGCAGACAATATTGCTTACTGGAGTGGAGTCTGGGTAACATAGCTTGTTAGACAGCCATGCTTTATGGCCTTCTAATGAACTCCAACTTGTAGAACAACTCCCTAAAATTGTCTCTTTTTAAGATTAATTTGCCTTTTTCTCCCCTTTAGGAAGACTTGTTGATAGGGAGTGTTCAGTAAAAAGTACTAATGCATGTTCTTTTGGAGAAAGAGATAACGGTTAACCCTTGTGTAAACATGTTAGGATACTTTAAGAAACAAAACAAAGCAAAAAAAAAGTCTGGTGTTTTCTAATATAAATATAATTTTCAAGGTATAGGTATATGACACTCTTCCTATTTATGCAGGCTGTAAGACCATGGTCAATTAAAAGAGTGATTGTAATAATAAAGTGAGAGTAAGACCCCAAATTTTTCATGATCTAAGCTATTTTAGTTTGCATGGACAACTGACATAGATTATTTCTGCTAAAAGAGCAAGTTAATTCCAGAAAGACACAGATTTAACCTAAATATTCAAAAAGTAAAGTTATATTAGCTACCACTACTCAGCCTAACACATCTCAAGAGATTTGTGATGTTATTACAAATGTAATAGCATTTGTGACTGGTATTAACCTCTGAGCCAAACTGAATTGGTAAGGTTAGAAAATGACTTGGAAAAGGTCTGCAAACACATTTTTATACACATTTCTAATTATGGACAGGCATATTTTTGTAATCATTTTATCCTAATCTTAAAAGTACTTATAAAGTACTTAAAAGTAATTATAGACCCTGGAAATCACTGACTGAAATTGTGGTTATGGCTGTCTCACTTTGGGGCAGGAGCAGCTATGGAGGTATTCAATATGAAAATATTATATATTTCAAATCTATAATCTTTCTAATTTTCAAATCTTTCTAAGTTTAAATTATGGAAAAATGCAAACAATCTACTTTTTGAATCATAGAGACAAGATGGGTCCAAATAGTTAACTCACAACCTTGACTTTATTGAAAACGTGTATGTGTGACAGAACCACCATGGATTATTCACAGCAAATACAACTGCCAAACTATTTAGGGTCAACCCAACAGTCCTATGTATGAATTGTGAACTCTGCTTAAGATTTGTTGGCCTGTTGATACCTAAAAATTAAAGAGATAGATAAAGAGAACATTTGCATTACTGCAGGGAAAGGTCTAGTGTGTGTGTTTGTCCCATTGCGTATAGAGCAGTATTAAAAAATATGGCATTGTTGAGATTTTCCAGTTCATTGCTAGCAAAATGCCAGAGGAGAAGATCACGTAAAGGGCAAAACCCAGCCTCGTAATTATATAAAATATTGTTATATTTTCTGTCTAATAAGTAGAAGTTTCATAACTCCCCTGATTAAACAGATTATCCTTCTTCACAAAGTCAGTGTGATTTATGTTGAAAGTGATTTGGACATACTTTCCTGCCGCTATAGAGATTTCATAATTCCTAGTGTATGTCTGGAAAATCTCCCGACGTCCTGCGTCTAAACCAAATTAATGTCTTCCAGAATGACCTAGTGAATTAATGAGGTTTTCCCTCTCAATTCTGCCTATGCAGGTCAAGTAAATCATTTTCTGGCCCTTAGTCCATTTCTAACCCCCCTCCACCGCCTCTGTCTTTCTGACTCCATGTACAATGATAACAAAGTTGCAGATGCCTTTGAAATACGGCATCACTGACACTCTCCCTCCATCTGTTGGGACATATTTTAGACTCTTCTCTGCCTGCTGTAAACTCTGCCTTTAATGGAGTCAGTAATTGCTGATAAATGGGGTATCCATGAAGTCAGTGTACTGTAGCTTTCCCCATTCTTTTCTGCTGATGTGTGCTATTTAAATCTGCCTCCCATTTGTTAGAATAAAATCTCTTTCATTCCACTGCTAACTTTTTTTTTTTGGCTTTAAATTTTGAATTTTTAACGCAGGGTAAAATGAGATACTGAAAAATCATCATTTGCCAATAAACAAATTATCTACAATTCCCCATGTGACACTTCCTGAATAAAAAAAAATGTGAAGCATCTTGAAGGCATGCTCACTCATTTCCTGTATTATTCTTTTGCTTACAGTTAAAAAAAATCCCATCATAAATATATTATCACAACCGTAACATTTTTGGGCTATTTCAGATGAGCTATCCCAAAATACATTCTGCTTCCAATTTGGTAGAGAAGTAAAAATAGCCCACATTTTAGAGCCATTTTGTTTTCTAAGTTATACAATATGATTTCCTATGTTTTGATTAACTCTTCTGCACTCCCTATTGTACCTAAAGTTACACACAAACACACACACACACACACACACACACGATCCTGAAAGTATTCTCAAAGTCCCTTTTACTCAATGATTCTCATACTGATTTACAGGAATTAAGACAGGTTGGCATAGGAATTAGTTTTGGATTTTTGAGTATTACTAAACTTATGTTTAGACAAAAGGGTTCTGCATCATTACTGTATTGTTTAAATTAAAATTGCGGTTACAGATTGCAATTTTGAAATGAGGTTTTTCAAAAATTACAGATGGTACCTACTTTTCAAAATGTTTACGTTTATCTTTCAAAATCCATTATCCTGACAAGAATGAAAATAGGATTTTGGAATTTGCTTAAATTAAAGCAATTAAAGCATAAGGAATTTTGAACTGGGTTTTTAATGAAATCAAAGTAGATTAAACCCATTTTTGCATGATGTAACAATTGACATCTATAGATCGTGTGAATAAGTTTGTAAACATTGATAACCCATTCTGCCTGTTGATAGTTGACTTTAGTTTCCATTGAAAATATTATATTTGTAAGCCTCTGCCATTTGATAATGTAGCATCTGTATTCTTTAAGGTATTTGTAGAAATGTACAACTTAATGAAATTCAGTATTTTAGACATTCTTTTCATTTATAGTCAGTGATGGGATTCAAATTTTTTTTACTACTGTTCTGTGGGCATGGCTTGGTGGGCATGGCTATGCGTTCATCTGACTGGTTGCCCCCCCCCCCGCACACCCTGTTTTTTGCCTAGAAAGCCATCCTGAAGCCTCTTGGCAGCCAAATAGGGGCATGGGGGATGGCACTGCACTCCCTGTGCCCCATTTTTGGCCTAGAAAACCTCCATGAAGCATCCTGGCAGCCAACCAGGGGCTCATGGAGACGTCTGGACGGGGCAGGGAGGGGAGGGGCCAAGCAGAGGTGGTATTTGCTGGTTCTCCAAACCAATCAAAATTATTGCTACCGGTTCTCACGAATCTGTCAGAACTGGCTGAATACCACCTCTGTTTATAGTCTTTCAACACTGAAAAAAGTTTTATTTAGTGCTGTAAGGAAGAAATGAACAATCTAGTGATCGTATTAATAAAAGAAAATTCTTTGAAAAGATATTTCAAAGTGAGTGAGCCTCTGGTTTAAGAGAAAATTTGTTCTAACCAACTCTTGCTTCTTGATACATCTGAGACTGAGAGATTATTAAATAACTCCTATCTTTGTGAATAGACCAGAATAATAAAAGGTGACTCATTCTTTTACCTCCCATTAGTAATGGAAAAAACAAACAAATAGATGAGCTACTCTGATGGTTTGGAAATGACATAAAGGGATTTTCCCCTTTATCGAGTTATATGCTATCCTTGCCTTCTTACATTAGTGGAAAGCAATATTGGCATGAAATATCCTCATTGCTGATTCATATCCTGCCTTTTTTATTTGTTCTCCCTGTCACTGGTAATTTCTCTGCTAGTGATTTATAGGCCGCAAACAGATGGCTATATTATTTTGCAGTCCAGCAGGCTTTAACAGTTGAGCCCTATGCTACCTCAGCAATGAAGCTAGTGAGAGATGCTGTTATTATAGTTTTAATGAAGATATACTTAAGAAAAGCAATTGGTGGATACCATGGATTCATTCCTCTTTCCCTAATATCACCTATTAGTGGGAAACCATATAGGATGAGGCTAGGATTGGGGAGGAAGCAAGTTTTGGCTGATGGGTAGACTTATGGATTTAAGGCCATCCTCCCCATGGCCTACGATAGAAAGCAGGGTTCTTCAAATCTGGCAATATTAAGATGTGTGAACAACTACCCAAACCTCTCAACCAGTATGAGTGCCAAGTTTGAAAAACACTTAACTAAAGCATGGGAAAGCTTGTTATTAGCTCAAAAAATTGTCGACAGAAGCTAGTCCCAAAGTGCCTATTCAAGAGACAACTAGACTTTCTGGTTTTTCTTTGAAGACATTTCATTTCTCATCTAAGAAGCTTCTTCAGCTCTGAGGTGAAGAACCTTCTTGGATGAGAAACAAAACACATTCAAAGAAAAACCAGAAACTTGAAAAAAGCACCTTTAACCATGATCCGGATGACTGAGAATCTCTATAGAAAAGAAGCTAGTGTGCGTATAAGCATGGTGAAATAAAGAAACATCATATCCCCACATGTACCCCCACTATTTGGGAGTTACTACCTAACTCTTTGGTAGAAACTCCTTTGTTTTTGCTTACTTCTTTCCTTCCCTACATCTGAACTTCTTTTGCAAACCATCACTCCACTGGCAAATTTATCCACCCTGTGGGTGTGAGTGTGTAATTCTAAAAAATATATGCTTCCCCCCGCCCCCGCCCCCAATATGGAATGTCAATGAGGTCATTTTTGTCACTCTCTAATGATTGTAACACTAGTGGTGGATCACTAGGTAACATTTTTTGTTCCCTGTTAGTCAGCTGGAGTTTGCATATGGTCTCTATGTTTTGAGGCCAGCAGAAATAAAGATAATACATTCTCCTATTCAAACTGCTTTCTCACTGATTGGATGATAGAAACTTGAATAAATTTGGACTTATTTTTTAACTTCTCCATCACCAATTATCTTAACATGGGGTACGTAAATAGTGAGCTGGTGATGTTTGTAGATAATATTCAACTGTTCAGGCTGAGGAAAACTAAAGTGACTGAAGAGCTTCAGGAACATCTGTTTAAATTTGGTGGATGGTCAATTGAATGGCAAATGGAATGAAATTTCAGTAAACATAAAGTGATCTACCAATATAATGTGACAAAGAAGCAAGTTCATGTTCACATTGATGCGATCTGAGGGAAAAAAATCTTACAGTCATAGTGGAAAGCTTAATTTTAACTCAATGTGCAGCAGCTGTGAAAAAGAAACATTCTATATTTGGGAACATTAGGAAAGAAACACAACATAACAAGAGCAACCAAAACAATAACATGCTAACATTACAATGCCCTTATAAAGCACTATAACAAGACCTAGAGAAAGTACAGAGGAGGAAGACTAAAATATTTAGGTGATTCAATCATCTTCCTTATTAAAAAAGCTAGGATACTTCAGATTCTTTACCTTAGGGTAAAAAGTGATACAAACTGGACTTTGTAGAAACAGGATAGAAAGTATTGATACTTTGAACTTCGGCATTGGAAAGGACTCCTCAGAATACAATGGATAGCCCAGAAAACAAAGGATAATTGAACAAATCAACCCCGAGTTCTCACTTGAGGCACAAACAATCAGCTTAAATTATTCTAATTTGGACACATTATGCAAAAGGCTAGCTTTCTAGACAAGGCTGTAACTGGTAAAGATAGAAGGAAACAAATGAAGAGGATGACCAGCAGGAAGGTGGATGGATTTAATGGTGATGGTGCATGACTTGAAGGATCTGGTTTAAAAAGAGAACCACCTGGAGAAAATCTAACTTCGGGATCCCTTTGTGGCTTTGACAGCAATTTGATGTCATATAGTCAATTGGTTAATCAATGAGGTCATGACTGAAATGTATAAAATAATGCATAGATTATCTTCTTCCTTGACTATAATCCTAGGACCTGAGACCTGGGAAGAGCCAAGATGCAAGTTGGATGGATATTTGGACCATGTAAAATAAAGTACTTCACATAATACAAAATTATGGAATTTATTACCACAAAATGTGGTGATAGCCAATTATGTGGACAGAGTCTAGATACATTTACAGAGAATAGAAGTGAGAATGGTTGTTACTTCTAGGTTCAAATAATAGTTGTAGAAGAAAAATGGTTGGAGAGGGACATTCAGCTTAATCCAGCAGGTATTCTCTATCTATTCTTTGGAATGCCATATCCTGTGGCTTCTACCCTGCTGACATTTTGTAAATCCTTGAAGACGTGGATATTCCCTTTGTCAGGGAGTCTAAAGTTGAGTTAGCCCATCACTGTGTTTTTTTTAACATGAACTAAATGGAATATTCTCAAGTGCCGTTATGCTGCTATTATTACCTTGTCTTTTTTGTGTTTTTTTTGTTTCTGTTGATTTTTAATCATATGATTATTGCTCAGTGTCCCATTTGCTAACATAGGCATATTAATCAATATTAGAGACAGAAATGGAGATTGCCTCATGATGTATATTTTGTAACCTACCCTCCTCCACAGATGCCTGTCTGCAACATTTCAGTCCTGCAATTTCTCCCAGCAATACATAAACCCAGCAGAGGACCCAAATAGGCAGCCAGACATTTGGACTGGAAGCTTTAAAAAATTCAATAAATAAAGAGGAAATAGTATCTCACATTCCTGATCTTTCCCCCAGACTTTATCAAGTCCCCCTAATTTTTTACTGTATAAAATCTGTAATGAGAATACATTAAGAGAATAAGGCAGGATATATCCTTCATAAAAACACAAGCAAAATAAAAATATTGCATTCCTGTAAGACCAAGTTACTGCAAGAATTTTTATATAAATATATAAAATTATATAAATATAAATAAATAAAATTCATTGAAATAAATAAATAAATAAGGAAGTCTGATGTACTGTAGTTATTAAAGTGTTGAGAGAAACCAGGAGACTGTAAGTTCTGTGCCTCTGTTAGGCTTTGGGCCAGTCATTCTCCCACAGCTCAATTAATCTCACAGGATTGTTATTGAGGGGAAAACGAAGAGTAGGAAGGATATTACATATGTTCACTATCTTGGCTTTTATATATATATAAAAAATGGGAGAAAAATGTAAATTAATGAATAGATAAATAATTGTTATTGTCTTTAAAAAAATTCAAATACAGGGTTAAGCTGGTGGTTTATACTCCCAGACAGAACCAACATTTTTGACTGGGAATTTTAGGCTTGGGAGATGTTAAATAGTGAAGTACAAAACCTCAGTACATCTTTAAAAAAACTTAGCACCTGTAAAGTTCCCCAAGGTGTGATAGGAAGAGGTAAGAAAGCAGGTGTTATCCCTGGAGGCTCCCCTCCTCCTGAACAGCTAGACATCTGAGGCAAGAGTTGATCTCATTCTCCTGTCCTGCTGAGAAGCTCATAAAAACTAGATTATTCCAGAAGGCCTTTAGACATGAGAGCTTAAGTGTCCCCAATGCCATGAATGTTCATTGTAATGAATTAGCCAAGATTTTATGTTGAATTTTATTTTATATTATTATATGTTATTGCATTTGATTATTGTACTGGCTGTGCAATGCTTAGGGTTACTATGACTAAAACGCTACATAAATACATGCATAAATTGTCAAGAATAAATTCTCTCCAGCTCTGCCCCCATTGTCACCACTTGGTTGCAGCACATGCTAGTGCTGTACCTGTAACAACTGTATGCTACCTATAGGAGGAGATGAAACACCCAGTATATAAGGGGCTTGCATGAGCCTCCCAAGCACTTTTTACTTTTACATTTTGTACCTGATCCCTACATGTGAGCATCTTCTGAGGCATCTTTCCTATTTTCCTTTTATATCTAAAATCCTGTGTTATGTAGCTGATTCTAAGATCCCAATCTTTAACCCCGACATAAATAATCCACTAAGTAACAAAATCTTACGACATAGGTAGGGTGAAAGACAGTGCCTGACCCAGAGTCACCCAAAAGGTTAGACAACCTTTTGACGAAGATTCACTTTTAGCACCTTTTGCAGTGAGTTGGACAATGAATGCAAAATTATTATGATCATGTCTGATACACGAGGAAGGCTGGGTTTTCCATTTTCCAATTGCTCTGGGCGGCCTGTCTTCTTGAAACTGTGGAAGGTGGAAAATAGGGACAATAATGTTTCTCATCCTAAAATAATGAAAAATTCAGTTTTTGATTATCAACCCTCACATTGTGGATCTTTAGAGTGTAAGTGGCCTCAGAAAAGGGGCTTGGGGGCTACATGCATCTGAATGTAATGGAAACCGGATACAGATCATGGCCTGTAATATTAGATGTTGTTTAGGAAGTGGTATAAAATATAATATGGATAGATGTAATATAATATATTCATCTTGCTTCTCTTATGGAGTCCTAAAAATTGACACAGAATTCTCACAAAGAGATACAAAGCAAGACAGATCCACATATCCCAATATTATCTCCTAATTTCTCATCAAAATTGCTCGACCCTGGTTCAAATACTGTACAACTCTCTGTGCATTAAGAAACAGTCCTGTGAGGAAGTAACATATGACCAAGCGTAGCAGTGCTGACAAGCAATGATATATGTGAACAGAGTGTTCCATTTTTTACCTGCTGTGTTAGGAAATGGCACATATCCAGGTGGACAAAACTTGATTAGGCATTTTTCCTCCACACAGCTGCATCCATGGGGAGACATCATGGGAAAGGGTTCAAAATATCTGAACCAGGCCATATAACTGGCAGCTAAGTGTGTGAACAGATTTCTTGAGTAACACTTGTATATGAAGTGTCAGAGAAAGAGGTGTGAGAACTATTGGTCACTTCCTGAGTGTGCCTGTTAATTAGGCTAGTCCAGTATTTTCTACTCAAACAAGTCAAGAGCTTTCCAGTGAGGAAGCTTTTTATTAGAATAAACCAAGGCATATCTCAAGGTATCTATGCTAAAGTGTTCATTTAAGTTTAAATATAAATTATTTTTAACTTTTTTATTTTAACCAATTAAGTTGGCTAAAATGAAAAATGACATTTCTTGCTGAAGTACCTATTGTATCTGCCATAAAATACTATGAAATTTGGGATTCTTTTGGTTGATAATGAAGCATGGTATGTAATAAGAGTGAGAGTTGTAAACCTGCTGTCAAAGTAAAGAAGGTATGAGTAAATTATTTTCCATTACTAAAAATCCTTGAGTAGTTGTTAATGTTAATATAATTGTCTCTGTTTCAGTCTGTTGTTTTTTGTTTGGGTTAATTGGCCAAGGAGTGATCTGCATGCATTTGTTATATCATAATTACGACAAGGACCATGAATCATATTACTCTTATCTGTTCCTTCGTGTGATGATATATTTTGACATATGAACCAGAGAGGAAGAGTAATAAGAAGCTGGACAGAAATGCAAAGAACTGGCAATCATTTCAATTGTGCCTCCTGAAAAAAAAAGCATTAATTCTAATTAATATAAGTGTTGCCAGTTTCCCACAAAATTTCACAAAATTTCCAATGTTATGCTTTATTCATGGGTGTTAGGCCAGGCTTCTCCACTGATAGCCTTCAGATAAGATATACAACCCTAACCCCATGCAGATGAAGATTATTAAAACCCAACGTATCTGGAAGGCTCCTCTGGGAAGGTTGAATTAGTTATGAATGCACATGGCATTGTAAACATACCCACTGGAGGGAAACAGGCATCTGTTGCAAACATGTGTCCTGGAATTAGGGACAGAATGTTTAACCTAACTGTAAATCCTCATTTCACAGAGGTTAAAATATCATTCCCAATATATAGTTTTGAAAGACAGACAAATGCAATATTATGTATACAGTGAATGAACATTTCAGTTCTGAATCATGGTGCTTCAATCTAACACTTCCACGTGTTTGAGTTATATTTACTTTCTCCACATTGGCAACTCAGAGCATCATTTCTCTTTTTGAAGCCATCTTGGCATGGGCTTGGCTGGCCTGCAAAAGTCACTGAATCCGTACATGTGGAGACTTCATCTTCAGTTGCCTAATGGATTTTGAAGACAGCCTGAATATTCATCATTTTTCTTTTTATGAGTGCCTGGACAATTGGACTCCAATGTTAAACACTGTTGTAAATTAAGGAAAAGCACAGAGCAAAGACCAATTTATCTGCTTTTCAAGGCTCCCCCTATTTCGCCCTTTTTTCGCAATGGTGAACTGCCTATAATCTTTGTGAATATGAGGCATTGTTTCAGCTCCACTGAGGCGGAATTGTTTGTGCATCCCTAAAGACTGTGCTATGTCTGAACTGAGACTACTCATTTTAAACAAATGGGCACTTACCATACGTCTCCGGAACTCCCTTCCTGAAAAAGTTAGCACTGACCTTCTTGGAGCTAATGCTAAACACATGCAGGATTCTATGCTCTTTGATAGGGAATTATAATTATTAGCTCCATATTAGGAAACATCATGTTCTTTTCATCATTTTCAGTTTTATATTGGCTACTCTGAAAGAACCTTGTGGGATCCACAGGTATTTCCTGACATTAAAGGTAATGACATATTGTGTTCACATGAGAAATCCACAAATATTCAGTTTTTATGATATTTCTATTTGTCTAAATTTGCCAACTTGAAGATTTATTAGCCTAGCAGATGATGACAAGAACTGGATTGGAAAGAGAAAAATATTATTCTCAGTAATAATGAAATATGACCAGAAAACATCAAACTGTTTCAAATTTATTTTTACACCGAAAATCATTACTATCCACTCCAAGAGCATATAAGGAAATATCCTTTTTGTTTGTTCATCACTGCAACAGTCCTGAGAGGTGAAGATCCATCCATTTGGTATATCGTTGCTTGTGCTTTGAATCAAATAATTCTTTCGGTCCCATTTTTCAGCCAGAAGATATTCAAACTGGCTTGCAGAATGACCAAGAAATACAGTACTTCTAGAAGCACGTCAAGAAAGAACAAGAGATAATAATAGTAATAAACTCCCAGTGAGGCATTATTTTGATTTGGTTCTGGGGTTTGCATGCTCCGAGGAGGATGACAGCTAAGCCAGAGCTTCATACTGGACAGGTCTCAACAAAAAAATGAAAAGTGCCAAATGAAAAATGCCCCTTCCATAAATAATATGGTGAGATATAATTTACAGAAATCCATACTAGATCAATCATGGCCCAGGTCAATAAAGACCATAGTACAGATTCGAGTTCCCAGATAAGTGGTCTACCAACTCAAGACTGAGCAATCAGGGCTAGCAGCTACTGGCCTTCTGCAAGAGAAGTTTCACAAATGAAACTTCTGATGAAGTTGAAAAAATGTTATTACAAACTAAACCCAACAAGAAGATAATATCTTAAAAAATGCACAAGTTCTGGAAAGAACATCTAGAATCAGAAAAAAATAGAACAGAGGCCATCAGATCAACTTAATTTACAATATGCAATAAAGTATTTATTTTGAAGCAGAATTCAAGAGAACTGCAAAGGATTATCTAGGGCAAAAAAACCAAACAAACCCACCAAAGCCTTGCCAGAAATAGTTCAGACTTTAAAGGCAAACCTGGGCAAGGCAGTAGTAGCAGAGGAAACCAGCATAGCTATGTAATCATTCTCAAACCAGGAACTTTCTCCTCTGTCTTCTCCTCAAAAAGAACAAAACACTCTTAACTTAAAAAAGCAAGAGGAATTGAAACAAAGAATAATATCTAGAACAGCACAAAAATAATACAATAAGGCTGTTTGCATTGAAGCTTGTCCCAAAGAAAGAGCTAGTGCAAATTTGAAAAGAAGCTAATACTGTAATATCAAATATAAGCACCAATTCACTGCAAGAAACAAACCAATTAGTGCAGCATGGTTGCAGTTATCACTGAACACCTTGAATGCAAAATCAACAAACAAGGATAGTGCACCACCAAAGATGTCCAGGGTCATCTTGTAGGGGAGATAGGTGGCATAAAAATTCAATAAACAATAATTATAAAATGGAAGAATAATTTCAGCATGCTAAAATCAAATGCAAGCAAGCTAGCACAGATGAAAGACAAGAAGCTGAAGAACAAGGAGACAAAAGAGTACCTGATCAAGAAAAGTCACCTGGAATTAAGGAAGATTAAGGAAGAACTGGAAATAATAAAGCAGCAAATAACAGCTAGAGCCAATAAGATAAGCAGATATCAAAGCTCAACTATCAGAAGCATTTCTACCAATCCATCAATGAAGAAATTGTAATAAACCAGTCAACATCTGACAAAGAAAAAATAGTGAGGTTCTGAGTGCAACTTTGACACAACCCAAAAAAATAACAAAAATGCAGCTTACATAAAGGAGGTGGAAAAGGGGGGAAAATGCTAAAATGAAAGAACCCAAAGTAACAGCAGTAGTGGTGGAGAAAGATCTAGAATTGTTCAGCACCAGGTGATGATGAACTACATGATTTTTGGTTGAAACATTTGCATCATCTACAGCCATTCATTCCCAAGCGATTTAGCATTATATTTCTTCAGGTGAAATTTAAGGGTGATTAACCTCTGATGAAAGCTATTTGATAATAAAAGGTTCAACAAAAGGGGAAGCACCAGGCAATTGTGGACCAATTACCTGCTTACCAACAAGTTTTAAATTGCTAACTAGTGTTGTAGTTGATACTGTCCAAAAGCATCTAGATTATAACTAGCTCTTTCCAACTGAGCAAAGTTGCAAATAAAATGTCAGGAATAAATTCCCTCCAGCTCTGCCCCCATTGTTACCACTAGGTGGCAGCACATGCTAGTGCTGCATCTGCAACAACTGTATGTATCCTAAAGGGGGAGATGTAGCTCCCACAGTATAAAAGGGGCTTGCATGCTCCTCCCA